>PPHD01008425.1:7151-21789 GCA_002909625.1 Bambusicola thoracicus | reverse complement strand
GTGCTCCAGTCCCCTGATCATCTTGGTGGCCCTTCTCTGGACCCTCTCCAACAGCTCTGTCTTTCTTGTACTGGGGGCTCCATACCTGGACACAATACTCCAGATGGGGCTTCACAAGAAGCAACAACTCCTCTGCAGTTTGACTTTCATTAGGAGAATTGATTCAAATAACAATAACCAGATGCTCTGGTTATGTAATGAACTCTTAAGACCCTTCCATGCATATTTTCTACCACAGTACAGATCTCATCTTAAGTACCACATTTGGTTGTTCCACAGAAGAGTACTTGTGCTCTGTATTCATGCACACAATCAAACACCACTTTATACAAGCACCTCAAATAGACTGAACTACAGGATTTTTATACTTGCATAAAAATGCTCTGAAAGCAGCAGTGGATGTGCACTGTATGCACTATTAATAAAAGAAAACCCACACCAAATGAAATCAATAAATAATGTAGTGAAGATCCAACAGATGGATATTTTTAATAAAGAGACAGAAGTTACAGCCTCATTTGTTACAATCGTCCACAACCTCCTTTCCAACTGCTCTGGAAAGCGGCAAGAAGAATAGACAATGCAAGCGCCGAGTTTGGGCAGGAGAGCGCATTAAGCATTTTGAAAGAAATCAGCTTGCAACAATGTTAACCAATGTACCTCCTGAACAGAGCCTGATTGTACATGCGGCATGCTGCAGTTTGCGATGGTCACTGTTCAAAGGCTTTAGTTTATCTTGGAATAGCAAGGAAGATCCTCCCTGCCACATGCTTCATTGGCCTCACCATTAAGTCAGTGCACACATGGGTAGCCAAAGCATTGAGTTCCTGCCAATGCTCTCCAACAGTCATTGGGAAACAGCAAGCTCATCAGCAACTTCTCATGACTGGTTTGATCGTTCACGTGCTGATTATTTACTATGCAAAAGGACAGTTTGACTACAGCTTATTGGCTTAGGTCATGCAATCTAGATATTTTACTATTTAAAGAGATTTGATGCACAGATCTATTTCTTCTCCCTCTCTCTTCAGTCATAAGGGCTGAAAAACTACTTTGGATGTTAAAATTCTGTGAAAATTAGGGACTTATGTTCTCTGTTGGAACTTGAAGTTGTTTGCCTACTATTAAGTCTAGCCGGGAAAGTCTTGCTGGGTGTGCACATCAGCCAACAACATCACCAGTTCCATGGGCACACAGCTCTCACAAGAGGTCAAGATCACATCAAGTGCCGCTGCTTTTACAAGATCATTCCCTTACAGGGATTCTACAAATAACAATTGTGACTTCAAATTTGGTTTCAATTTGACCATGTTCATTAGTAACCAATGAAGAGTGCAGTGGCATAAAACATACATCTCAGTATGGTATCCCAATAATGTCTCTATACAGAAAAAGTCTGCATGAGAAGAGACTTCTAATACATTTATTGCTAGCATTCAGCCATCTTTTTTTTTTTTTAAATTAGAACTCAGGAGCAGCAGTTGTCAGTGGAATTGAATATCCAGAGCAACTTTGGTAACTTATTTTCTTTCCACGAGGTAAAAGCACTTTATAAGTCATATGACCACGTGGAGAGATCAGTATGATTCATTTGCAAAACTTACCGCACAGAATCCAAACCTCCCACCCAGGCTGGATGGAGCTTTGAGCAGCCTGGTCTAAGCAGGAGGTGTCTGTGCCTATAGCAGGAAGGTTGGAATTAGATCATCTTAAAGTCCCCTCCAACTCAAACCATTCTATGATCACCACCATGAAGAGCTTCTTCTTAAGTGAAATCATAGTTTCCTTTCCCTCACAAAAGATGTTCTGTTATAGGAAACTATCAGAAACAATAACATTGGATATTTTGGCCTTGCAGGGCACCATGAAGATGACCATATCATGACTACCCCAAAACTAAAGGAAAAAAACTTGGGATTAAAATTTAGGAACGCGCTAAGAGTACCAAGTGAAATACAGAAGTGCCAGAATGTCACCAGGTCACACACAATCATCGATGCATGTCACACATCCTTCTAAGAGCAACCTTTCAAACAGCTGTGACTATCTGCACAGGGCAAGGCTGAAAGCTCTGTGGTTCACCATTTTCTTGCTCTGCAAGTGTAATGATCAGTAACAGATGAGGTAACAGCTACCAAAAAGCAATTCCCCCTCTTGGCAGAACTCAGAAGAGCTCTCTTCAACCTTCTGCAGCAGCCTGACATCACAGACTGGTGGCTTTATGGTCTAACAGGCCTTGCCACAGCCAGGTGGATGTGGCTCTACACCAGAACGCGCTTAGCTCTTTGCTCAGAACCTTACCGTTTTATTTTAAAGTCTTCCACAAGATTTTGAAGCCTCATATACACCTTCAGTGAAGTTTATTAACAAAGGGTACTGAGACTTTTGAAAGATATAACCCTTGGGGGAAGGCAATAGGTGTGCATTATATCTGTATTACTGGCAAATACAGTTAAAGAATTAGCTCAGCTGAATTACAAATCCACAAACAATAACAGCAACACAAGCTCCACTTCTTACCACATCCCCTTATTTTGTTCACCTTTCTAGAAGGCTCATGATCATACACTGCTATTAGCAACTTAACCTTCCCTGAGGACAGGGGCTGAATAAAATGCTGCAAAATAAAGCTCTGGCAGGGAATTGTGGAGTTACACAGATTTATCTCCTCACTGAACCATTCCCTTCTCAAGGCACTGTGGACTGAGAGAAAAGGAAAAAGATCAGAAGGATAACTATTAAAGCCTGAAACAACAGCAAGAAATAAATGAAATATCAAAACATAAAGGTGAAAACAATCCACCCACGGCAAGCCATAGCAACTAAAGTGACATCACCTGCAGCACACAATTCAGGTATCTGTGAGGAATGTCACTGAGAGGTTGTCATCACATACTACACACAGCTTCTTCAAGCAGTCCAGAACAAACAGATGAAGTTACAAAGGATACAGCTTTATGCAACATGCACCGTGGATCAGAGGTCCCTCCATGAGAGCTTTTGAAGCTACAACGTGAGAAGAAACTGCACTGTACTTTCAAAACCAGGAACTCACCTCCTCTATCACGCACTACCAAAAGCTCACAGGTACTAAGTAAATTGGACGAGAAAGGAATGGATCTTCTCAAACTCAGCTTCACTCCTCCCACCCATTCTCATTAGTTGATCATTCAGTTCAACCAGGATTACCATCTCCAAATCACTCCCTCACTCTCACTGCATCAACATTAGCATTGCAACAACTGCCTATCCCTTTTTATGAGTCAACAACAAACACTGGGCTAAACAAAAACACCAACAGGATGACAAATGGAAAACAATAGTTTTTACTTAATTTTTGGTCACCCTCCCCCCACCCTTGAGCTACTTCACTGACATGAATACCATCTCAAGAAGTTCACTCACCCCATTTTCTGTTTGCTATTACTGTTCCAGGTAATTCAAAATAAAATGGTGCTACAAATACATATCTGCAAGTTGCTCAGTGTGGATGACAAACAAGTCACCATTACTAAAAAAACCCATCAGTTTCTTTTAGTATGCCCGGAACAGGAACAGATACACTAGTTTCACTAGAGAAGCTATTACAGCACAGAAACTTCGATACCACTACCGACGGCAATATAAATACATCAGGGTGTTGCACAGCTGAGTGAAAAAACACACCCTTGTGCCATTCTGGTCAATAAAGATGTTTTCGAAAACTCCAGCTCTTTCCCCTTTAAAGCCTTTCACCAACAGAAGAACAATGCTTCCAGACAGGCAGCATTCTTCATACAATAACTGCTCTCTGCTATACCAGGGCATTTGTTGCCTAGGAAACATGCAAAAAAAAGAAAAAGACAAAAAGTATCTAGCATGTTAAATATGCAAATAAACTAGGTCACACCAACCATATTTCACTCAACAGAGCAAAGAATTCACAACTTATATTTTGAAGCACAGCATTAGTTTTCCAGTAACCGCTCAAAACTAACCAAGCTTTATTCTTCCACGGGCACCTCTGAAATACACTGCTTTTAATGACTAGCAAGGAAGAGCTTCAGTGAGAAAATACGTGTTGTTTAAATGCCAAGAAAAAAATATATTCTTAATGCAAGTGCATTTGTACCAGACAGATATCTGCAAAGCCTACCAAATTCTGAGCAAAGCAAGTCACACCAAAACAAAGCCTGTTATTCCAGTCCAGAACTTAACCAAACACTTGGCAAGTTTTCATCATGATTATCTATAGCCTGTAAGAGAGCTAGTCAGAGTAATTGTCTTCTTAACACGCAGATCAGGCCAAGCCTCACCACAGGAGGATGATGAGGAAACAGAACAGAGCAAATGACCCTTTTGAACAATTCTTTTCCGTGTTCTGAAGCAGTTGTTTCCCAGGTTTCCTTTAAAAATAGACAGGGTCCAGCAAAGAATGAGCAGGTTGCCCTCAAAGAGAAAAAACACTTGCATCTATTCTTTCTTAAAAAGCCCTCAAAATTCCACTTGCTTCAAGAGAGTTCTTATTTTGGGGAAGGAAACCAAGGTGCCAAGCCACAAGACAATATTTTCAATAATTTACTTTTTATTATTACACTTGGAATGACATTACAAGAATATGCCAGGTGAGAAGGAAAAGCATATTTATCTGTTATTTACAGCACTTGCAGTAGTACCCACAGGCAACACAGGCAAGTACAACTAACCCAAATCAAGCATAACAAAAATCAAAACCTCACAGTCAGCCTGCCTGACAGCATGGCAATCTCCTAGCACAATATTAAATGAACAAAGCATCCTGTGTTATAGAAGGACCATGCCAGCAAGCCTAGAAACTGTCAGCTGGATCATACCAGTATCATTTTCCAGAATAATGAATTCTACACTACAGCTACGCACTCCCTTTCTGACACTGAGCTACTGCTAAAGAGTCTCTTCAGCTCATATTAGAAAGTGAGCTGTAACAGAAGTGCACTGGTCACAGCTGAGAGCAGAACGAATATTGCCTGGAAAAGAAAGCTATTTATATTGCTTCTACAGCCTTTACAAATCTCAGTGTAACAGCAGGCAAGTACAGTCTACCAAGTACTTCAGGTATCGCTCCTGATTTTCTAGCCTGCAAAAGAGACATAGCTTGAACACCAAAGGCAGGTGCCCTCATGACCTCTCGACATCTGTTTTGTTAGCTACGGTATTAAGTAGGAAAAGGATGCAGACACACTGCTCAGTCCTCTTCCTCACCTTTAACGGATAACACAAACAAAGCTATGTCAAAAGTTCAGGGAAATGTTATTTATTTAATCAGCCAAGGAAGGACAGGAAGGAGCTTTATATAAAAGCCAATCTTCTGAACCCAAAAGAAAGTCCAGCAGAACCGGTACACAAAAGATACGTTCAAAGATGATATAATTCCAGAGCCAAAAAAAGAAGTTAGCAGCATCAGCTGACAGAAGTGGTACAATTCCTACAACTAAATTTATGAGTCCTCAGCAATCTTTCCAGGTGCCTCACCACAACTTACACTTTTTCTATCACAGTACTGATTTGGGCTGATCATCATTAAGCACAAATCTATGTGCCTTTCTATCACCACAATCAGAAAGCCAGAGCACGCAGTATTTCTCATTCTCTCCATGGTGAAAGTTTACTGTTTAAAAAGAAAAAGCAAAATATAACATAGCAATCTAGCATAGCATAGTCTGTTAAAACAGCAACTCTCCAGATGAATAGCTGACAAAGAGCAACTTACTCACTCCAAGTGCTAGCTGGCAAGTTCACATCAGAGACCTGGCATGGTTGAGGTGGTGTGGGGATCCCAGGAAAGAGCTATCAAGACCTAAAGAACTATCCTGCCACTGTTCCTCTGCAAGGATGCTGTACAGACACTCACTCTCCCACTCATCCTGATGTACCTGGCATAGAGATACAGGATATCAGCATGCAGGACTATTCATTCAGCACATGTAAGTAATATGTATGGCTATATGGCGAACAGGTATT
Source organism: Bambusicola thoracicus (assembly GCA_002909625.1). Lineage (NCBI taxonomy): Eukaryota > Metazoa > Chordata > Aves > Galliformes > Phasianidae > Bambusicola > Bambusicola thoracicus. The sequence continues at coordinate 15,810 of PPHD01008425.1, read as the reverse complement.
GGATTAGGAAAAACTACGCTGTTACAAAGTGAAATAAGGATCTTACCTGTATCCTGGGCTTGCGGAATGGTTCCCAGAGGGAGGATCTCCAGATAGAGACCCTTCCTCCTAGGGAGTCAGCCCTTAAATGGGGTCTAGGAGAGGTGCAGCCTGACTCCACCCCTTCTGGTCACTCAGGTGAGATTGCATTCACCTGTGCCCCTGCAGCTGACTCAGTGCTTGCCTCAGGTGGTCAATCAGAGGTTCAGGCAGTGATTCAACAGTTCCCATACAGTAATATTAAATTTACTGAAGAAAAAAAAACACACACTTTTGTGTACGTTTGTTTGCTTTCATGTAACAGCTTCTTTGCTCAATCTCACCCTCTTGCCTCACCAGCAAGGTAGCTCGCAGTAGCCTTATTAGCAAGATAAAAGGAGCAGCTGAGCAAGTCCCAGTCCTGCTACCTCCCTTTCCAGAGCTTTAGAATCAATTGTATTTTTAAAAAGTTAGCACATCTTAATGCAACACAAGTGTAGAGAACAAGAGGGGGAAAGAAAGAGGCGATGGTAGGGTTCTAAGCTTAGGTAAGTTTAATTTTTAGGCTTCCACAATGCAGAATATTAAGTATGACTAAATGAGATAGCATATGCATTCATTCAGGCGAGTTATCTGAGTTACTGGCATTTGTTCATTGCTTCCAGATTTGAGGAAACAAACACTAAGAAACCTCAGAAACAGCTTTATCCTAAACCATTTCAATCTATTTAGTCAATCACCCAAACTTAGCAAGAGTAATCAGCTCCTCCCCATCTAACCCTGCAACAGCATAATCCTACTCTGAGCAGTGGTTACTGAATTTTAATTGAAATCACTGTAAGAAGTGAAAAATGCTCTAAAATTCATTTGTTAACAGTCAAAGACTCAAGAAGGTACTGTGAAAGAATTCCCCCCCCACACACTTCTTTAAAATTAATTAACTATACTTTTCACCCAAGGGACTCTGGGTAAAAAAAGCAGCAATTTTCCACCCATCTTGGAAGACCATTCACCTCAGTGTCAAGCTTTAAAAAGAGGACTTTTTGATCCTCTGTGTCTGCCACCACATACGAAAACTGAATAAAGAAATGTGAACATTGACCCTGCTTCTTTTGCACACACTTGAGTGTTGCATGTAGCTACAGTAGGCATCAGTGAAGATGTTCCAGATACCTAATATGTGAGTGGGGGAATGGAAACTGAGCCCAAGAAGCAGTGCCACATTAGCAGGCAGTCTGGCGAGGCCACTGTTTCATTAAGCAGCAAGGAGGCAGTTAAAGCACTCAGCAGTTGACTCCAGAGGTATTTTGTTCAAAGACATTAAAATAAATCTGATTATGAAGGTACTAATGGCATTTTGTTCTCGTTAAGTCAAACTGGTAGATATAATAGCAATTCCATGGTTGGTCCCATGATTATTTCCAAGTATTACTGCATGCTTATACAACTTCCACAACTACTGTGATATCATTAAAGAAAACCTTTAAAACAGGGAAAGTTTTCAAAGAGCACTCGCATCATTCAGAAACCTGTGATTAGCATGCAACATGGACTTCAGTATTATCAATGAGAAATTCCTATCAGCCTCCTTCTGTTATAGCTGTTTTCAATGACTGCCACAGCTTCTGCTGCTTTTGAAAGTTTGCCTAATTCTTTTTCCTCTGAACTAAGTCTTGCAAATTAGGACTCTTCTTCCACAGTGCACAAGGGCAGTGCCAATGACTTCTAGGAAGGTCTTCTAAGTGCTTGAAGTCCACCCTTGTCCAGCTCAACCCTAAGTAAGTCTTTACAATAAATGAAATTGATGGCCATGCTTAGCTTTATTAAAGAAAAAGTTCTGAAAAAACGTTGGCAAGTTATTCCCTTACTGTATCACATACAATAAAGTACCCTAACTTACAAGTATACTGAACCAAAGAACATCTACTATGTTTGAGACACACAGGATAAAAACACATCTAAAAAGAGCCCCACTCACTGCCAAAAACCTGTATACACAGCTTGGTCAGGATGCCCACATAACCAACCTCCTGGCATTCCACCCCTCCATCACGTATTCCCCTCTGCCCTGTAGGAGTTAGAGATGTCCCATATAAACAGTATAAGATATCAAGCTTTAAGAAAATACAGCCCTATTAGAGAAAGGACTCCACTCACTGCTGTGCCTTCAGTCACAGGCACACAATAGCAATATAACAGTTCTACTGATTCTGGAACTCTACATGACCTCATGGGAAGAAGGGGAAAGAAATCCCCTGTATCCTCTGGGCTTGTATCTCCAGCATACATAAAGAGAGCAAAAATAGTCTGTTTTTCCAGAAATTATGAAAAGGAAAAGGATTTGAGCTTCTGATGAAACCCACGCTGATAATGCTTTTCTCTACAAACTGCTCAGACACTCAAGTACATAAACCATTTGGAGTGACTGGATTGCTGCACCTATTCAGCCCAGCATTATGACAGTGACTGATATAAATGCAGAGGAAATCCTTGAGAAAAAAAAAGAAAGCCAAGCGAAGATGATGTAGAAGGTCTGATTTGCCATCGCAGTGTCAGCCAAGAGTGGCCACAGGAGACCTCTGTATTTTAATTTATGCTCTTTCAGTCAGGCTGAGGAGCAGCAGCTGCTGCAGCGAGCAGCAGAGAATGCGTGGCTGTCAGCGGAGCAGACAGGAGGGCAGTCCTTATGCCCACTACCCTGTGGAGAGAAGAAAGATAGCAGGAAAAGACTTCCCCAGCAGGGACCCCTCACTACAAAACCAGATTTTGGCTGGCAAGAGCAAAAGCTCTTCAGCATTCATCAGAAGCAGGAAAACAAAGCAAAAGAAGCAGGAAAAAAAAGAAAGAAAGAAGTGTAACATCTTAAAGTATACTGCTTACACAGGATATTATCAATAGGAACCACATATTCCAGCAGCTACATCTTTGGAATTATTTCTAATCTCAACCATTAAATCTAGCAGTTGGTCAGTTGGTTTCTCATTCAGTAGAATCTACCACGCTGCAGAGCAGGGTATGATGCAAAGCAGTTACACACTGAGCTCCAAAGATGGGGAGGAAATCAAAAAGAAAAAAAGAAATCCCCACACTCAAAGAAAACTTACAAACAAAAACCAACCACCAAACCCTGCCAGCTAAACTAAATAACGTGCCTTTAAATGATAAGCTTTAAAGTGTTTTGTTCTATTGTCCAAGTTTTCATTGAAGTACTTCTAAAATAGATCCCATGCAGCAAACAACAAAAAAAAAAAGACGTCAGCTTGAACAGTTTCTAAAATGTTTACTCAGGTCCATACTTCTAAACAAAGGTTTCCTACAGAAACAGGAATTTAGATTAAAATGTTATTTACCTGGAAATCCAGTTCCTGCTGGGATCAGCCCATGGACCTGGGAACAAGAACTTTCAAAGGCATTCAGAAGCACTCTTTTCTCAGTGAAACAGGAAGTCTCAACACTGTAAGCTTGGTTATTTTTTCCAAGGCTAGTAAAATAGCTTAAATCTGAAATGCATCTTCCACCTCTGCAGTCAGTTCACTTTAAAGGATCCAATTTTTTTTCTAAAAGCATACACCATCAGATAATATAGTCCTTGCCTCCTCTTTGGTCAGCCAGATAGAAATAATCACCTATGCCACTTCTGTTCTTCCTTCCCTCCCACAAATATTGTGCAAGCAAGCAAGCAAGAAAAGCATAGCTTACTTATATCAGATGCCAAATGCTATGGTAAAACATAAGATGACTTCTACAGATTTGTCTTGATTAAAGAATACACTTGTGCTATAATACAATCTTGCGGACTTTGGAATGTCATACCTATACAACACCAATGAGTTCACTGTCCCTTCTGACCACCAACTTACTTCATGCAACACCTCAATATGACACCCTGCACGACACCAGTCTCTGCTTCGAAGACAGCCTAGGCTGCACTCCCCAGAAGCTGCAAGTATGCTAACAGACCTCCTCAGGGCCCAGACAAGGCACAAGATTTCCACTTTGTTGCACTGTCAGGCAACAAAGATGCTGGTTCAGGACTCCCTGTTTGCTAAATAATGACAACTATCACAAGAACAGAGAAGAAAGGCATGTTTCAAACATAAACAGGGCTACGTTCCTTCCACCCAAGAAGATTTATTTAAACAAAAACAGCTTCTATCTAAAGCTTCTACTTCAGAAAGGTAGACTTAAATCAGACCATAATGGATTATAACATACAGGTTTAAACGAGACATTAAGAACAGGCAAGTTTGAAACAGTGCTGAATAAAGGAGATTTGTACTACCTACACAAGACTGCAACACGGGCGCTTACAGATCTGCCAAACAGCCGAAGTGCTTAACTAAACTGACTGCCAACTATGTATTAGTTTTCCTTCCAAAACGTTGAATAGATGGTATGGCTGAGCTTTCACATACAAATAATAGAGAGTCTTCAAAATAATTATTAAAGAAGGGAATAATCCGGTGCCTGCCTGAGAATATCCTTCAGATTCATTTGTCTATCACAAAGTTCCCACCTTTCACCATACAATTTTATTATTAAATAAGTATCCACCATAGCCAGTGACAGAATAAAGTAATTTTGGTGGGGTAGGCTTGCTTGTTTCTTCCCTTTGGTGGGCAAGGCAACAAGTGGATGAAAAAGGACAGAAGCATTGGTAACTACAAACCTACGTTAAAAAATATCAACAAAAAAACTATTACCAAGGCATAAGAGCAGGTACTACATATATTGCTGTTAAATATACCCTGGGCTGAAAATGGTTAATTCATAACAACTGGAGGAGCTGCGTAAAGATCCAACTAGGTCACCATCTGCGGACTTTGAACTCTTCTTCCCAGCAGTAAGCTTTTTCAGCTGTGACATCCAGCTGCAGTTTCCTTGGACTGGCACACTCACTTGGCTTTATACGCCTCCAACATTTGTAATTCAACCATCAGAACTACTGAAAAGGAAAGCATCCAAAATTCTTTTCTCAGTAGTATTGTATGGAAAAGTCAGGGCTGAGAGAAAAGGTGCTTCAAGTCGCATTTTTCAGATGCAAGACTTTCCCTGCAGTTTCAAAAAGGTAGGTCGATATATTCATCGAAGTTAATAGACTACAATCCACAGAATGCTCTATTACATGCTTGTTGGTACTCCAACTCTCCCTAAAGTAAGCCAAGCTCAATAGAGAAAAGGTACAACAAATAATCAGATGTCAAGCATTTCATAAAGTCAGATATTTAAGGGGCAACCAGAAAAATTCACAAATTAAATCAATCTAGGTACACCGAATACAAATATCCCAACTCTGGCTATGAAAGGTTGAGGATTCAGAGCATATTCTCTGAGTATTATCACCACCTGTCTGTCTTGTCCTAACACTTCTCATCAGGTATCTGCCACTGGCCACTCTTCAAAGCTCTTCTTAGTTCATTTCTTTAGCTTGAAGCATTTCCTGATAATTTTAGCAGTAGAGCACCGGGAGGCAAGAAGGGAAGTTTGATCAGGACACCTCACAGCAGATCATCCAAAAAAAGCTTCAAAATAACTGTTCTGTTCAGCCTTGTGCAAGTTTTCATTCTTACATCTCATCAAAATTCAAGAATTTTCTTTTTATTTTAAATGCAAAATGCCTCTTCTTGAAGGCAAAACACTGATCCATAATTATAACTCTATCTGAATTTAAATGAATGTGCAATTATTTTATATATTCTTATTAAAGTAGCATAATTCTGACAATGTCAAAGCCATCTTTAATCAACCACACAAAATGACCCCCAATACTCACTTTGAAACATCAGCTGTTACTTCTTTTGCTGCTGGTTCCTTTACCAACGATGATAAACTGTTACAAACAGTCCACAAACAACACTTTCATAACTCCACCCTGTTCTCACTCTGAACACTGAGAATTTATTTTAAAATTTCATAACAGTTTACAGAGACCAACCGTGAAGTCTGAACAGCTGGCATTATCTCAGGCTAAGCCAGAAAGAAGAATGTGCATTAGACACTTACACATACACCCCAGAGTTCAAGAAAGAAAAGAGGGGAACTTTACCAGCCTTCACTGAAGTACACTGGAAATGCCATTCCAAGCATACTCACAGTGTGTTATACCAGACATCCTTAACTGTATCAATAATTTAGTTTCCAGATCAATATCTTCTTGTAGTAACTGTAGCCCTTCAGATTTCAACATAGCTGTCACCACTGAAGGTTTCCTAACTCAGTCTGGGATTGGTCTGAGGTATTACTGATAAATTCAGATTTCAGAGTCAAAGATCTTGAGAACAACAGGGGAAGACAACATATCCACTGACTTAACAGCTAATTAAGGTGAGATATTTTCAAGGGACAACACATTGTTTAAAAGGGAGCGTGGTGACAGGACAAGGACTGGTAGTTTTAAAATAAAATAGGGTAGATTTAGAGTAGACATGAGGAAGAAATTCTTCCTTTCAAGAGTGGTGAGACAGGGAAGCTGGGGATGCCCCATCTCTGAAGGCATTCAAGGCCAGGCTGGTGGGGCTTTGGGAAGCCTGATGTAGTGGGTGCCAACCCTGCCCATGACAGGGGTGTTGGAACTTCATGGTCCGTAAGGACTTTTCTGGCACAAATTGTTCTGAGATTCTATGATTGTTCATTGCTTTTTTAGCTGCTGGTCTATCCATAGAAATTACCAATTATATCAAATATTCATTGCAGGGTCAGTGTTTGACAAAAACAGTATTCACACAAAGCCACAGAGCTTTTATTCAAGGAAGTTAAACCAGTTGGTGGTTTCAGCAGCAAAATGGCTTAGCAACTCCAAGAGGTCCCATCCACACTCTGACGGGTGCATTTTCTCCCACCTCACTCTTCACTTGCCCCTCAGCTGCTTTATGAAGCTGTATCTTACACTGAATACAAACCGTTTGTTTTTGCTGGTAGATACACTCTCCTAACAGCCCTCTTTGACTAAAATGTAAGGCCTCCAAATTGCCTTTGCATTGGACAGAACTCCAAATGAAAAATATCCCAAAAGTTGTCTTTTCATTACATCTTTCTCATCATTCAGAACACAGTCCATAAGTATTTAAATACCTAAAACACTTTCTTTAATTTGTCAACACACAAAGTTAACAGAATCAAGACCATACAACTGATCTTCATAGAAACGTTTTTTCAATTCCTTACTACTAAAACTTCTCTTTAGCTTGTTTTACAGAGTTGTTGGTGCACTGAGATAGTGTTTCTTCACATTCTAGAGAGAGAAAAGTGGGATTCTTTCCCTCAGGAAGCTCCCTTGCACCAAACTTAATCAAAAGGCAAGGCTCAGCACCTCTCCAAAACCTCGAAGCAATTTGTGGATCTGTAGGTTAATGGTATGTTTGAAGATACGTGACACCAGCAGATTAAGGATTCAGTGCAGCAGCCTAAATAATTTCTTGATCTCTCTTGGTGGTATGACCAGTGTAAGAGGACGGAACGTTAATCTTGCCTTTGTACATACATACACACATACACACGCACACTAGCAATAAGAATCAGATTTATACTTCTTTAAAGCTTTCCTTAAAGGCAAAAAGAAAGGCTGGTTTTCCTGTTCTGTTGCTGTTTTGTGTTTGGGTTTGTTTTTGTGGGTTTTTTTTTTTTTTAGTAGTATTGCAACTATTGCTATTAGTAAACACTATTACTATCTACACATCCTGTGTTACCACAAACTACAGGACAATCCAATAGTAGAAGTCAAATGCAGTATTCATCAAGTTCTGCTTTTAGACAGACTGTTTTTCCATTTTCTCTATCAATCACCTAAATATAACCAAAACTACTCTGAGATGCTCAGCTTCCATTCAGCTATAAACTGGTATTCAGGTTTGATTTATATACATAGCGACTTTCATGCTTTGTTTACAGAAATTCTTTTATTTGCCACATTAGCTTACTCGGACACCATAAGCAGCAATGGAACATATTTCATGCAGAAGCCATTATCTTTAGCCTAAGATGTTGTTAAAGTTCAGAAGCCATTAATAAAATGTGGTGATTTCTTATATGGCTAATGGTAGACCACATAAGTAGTGGTACTTAACGGATGGGCATTAGTAGCTCCATTGGACACAGATTTACCATGAAGTCGCTGCTATTACATACACGTCTGGCAAAAGCAGTACTCAATACTGTACTGGGAGTCACTAGTCAAAAAAAAACAACAGTCGTGGCCAACTTTCTGTCCAGACCAGTGGGAAGGAACATAGCCTGCTCAGAGTCTGTAAAGCTATTTCATACAAGCACATAACCACCTCAAAACTAGAGAACATAGACAGAACAGTCTGCTTCAACAGCTACATTCTCTCAGCACTACAGGCATTAGGTTGACATGTAGCTCTTGTTATCAAGGGGAAGCTTTCATTTAAAAGATCAGGATGGTCAGACAGATACTCCAAGACATAAACCAGCAGAAATGCCTGTCAGGCTCCCCTGTTCATGACAGAGTTCTTTGGTTAAACTAGCTTATTACCTGCTTGGTCAGCTCTTAACTACTTAGGCAGAGTGACGTAAAGGCTTCAGCTCTTTCCAAAGATTTTTCCATGTTTTCTTTGAAGGACCTCTTGCAGCTTTCCTCCCACCTCCTTCTTTAATATTTCTTCTTTCACTTTCTTTTTTTTTT
>PPHD01008424.1:0-21790 GCA_002909625.1 Bambusicola thoracicus | reverse complement strand
AGGAGAGTGGTGAGGTGCTGGAACAGGCTGCCCAGAGAGGTTGTGGATGCCCCGTCCCTAGAGGTGTTCAAGGCCAGGTTGGATGGGGCCCTGGGCAACCTGGTCTAGTAAATGGGGTGGTTGGTGGCCCTGCCTGGCAGGGGGGTTGGAGATTCATGATCCTTGAGGTCCCTTCCAACCCAGGCCATTCTGTGATTCTGTGACAGCAGGCCATCAGATTGGTCAGACACAGTCTGCCCTTGGTGAAGCCATGCTGGTTGTCTTGGATCACCTCCTCATCTTGCGTGTGTCTGAACATGTCTTCTGAGAGGATCGTCTTTATGATCTTCCCAGGCACAGAGGTGAGGCTTATCAGCCTGTAGTTTCCCTGGTCTTCCTTTCTTCCTTTCTTGTAAATGGGAGTGATGTTTCCCTTTTTCCAGTTGCCAGGGATTTCACTTGACAATCATATGGTGGAGAATAACTTGGCAACCATATTAGCCTGTTCCTTCAGGACCTTGGGATGCATGTTGTCTGCCTCCAATCTTAATCTCTTTCATGATCTTCTCCTCACTGGTGAGCAGCAGGTCCAGTAGCACTTCACCTCTGGTTGGTCTGTCAAATAATTAGATCTGGAAGTTATACTCAATAGACTCCAGGAATCTCCTGGATTGCTTTAGCTTGCCATGTTGTTTTCCTGACAGAAATTCGGGTGTTTGTAATCTCCTATCATGATGAGAGCTTGGGTGCTCCTTTTAGGTGAAGTAAGAAGGCCTTGTCAACGGTCTGTCTTTGATAAGGAAACCTGTAGCAAACCCCAACCATCAGATGTCTTGTATTGGCCTGATTCCTAGTTTTAACCCACAGGCTCTCAACTTGATTGTTGCTGTTTTTCAGAGGCAACTCTCAAGGAACCTTTATTTAATTCCTTGAATTTTTTTTATAATGAGCAGTTTCAGTTTCTTTGGAAAATACAGCATCTTAGCCTACATAATTACACTTAATGCGTAAATTAATCAGAATGGAATAAATTTGCTGCTGTTTCTTTTGGATACAGAGACTAGTTCAGTTCCTTCTAACAGGAGTTACAAGCAGTCCTTGTTCTGGAACGCTGGAAACAGCAATAGAAAATACAATGAAAGAAAATGTCTTATCTTTGAAAGTCCATCTCTGTGTGTTTTTTATCTGGGAATGGTTCTGTAGAACTTAGGCTAAAAAAGTGTTCATTAAAGAATTTAGCATTCCGCATTCACTAATTGATCACCTGATTCCTGAAACTCTTGATATCTGTTTTTCTGCTTACAGCATCATACTTCCCTCCTCCCCTGGTTAAGCCTAATGAAGTATTCAGTTCCACTAGTTTTCCCTAGTTTGTTCTGTGTGTATGTTTGTTTGTTTTCTGTCCCCTAGATGACCAGTTCCAAAAGCCTTTGTTCTCTCAGAAGAATGTCTTCTCTTATCTGGCACATGCCCAAACTGTGGTAAATACATTTCACTGCCTCATTCAGTTTGTCATCCAACAATACTAATGGAAAACTTCCTCATCACATAGAACTTCTCTCTCATTCTCACCCAGCCTGTTTCTGTTCAGGTGTCGTGCCCTTATCTGTCAGATGAGTTTATCATTTGGATATAAAACCTGTTGGGATGAGGGTTGGTCAGCATCTGACGCAGTTATGGGGCTGTAGTGCGTGGATGACCAGTCTGTGGCCCGCTGGGCAAACGCTCTGTGCCAAGGCAGTGACCTGCTCGCTGCAGACAGCATTCATTCCTGTGAGTCCAGGGGGAACTGCCAGTTTTTAAAATGCAAATGTGTGCTGAAGTCCAATGATTCTGCGAAGCACTGGCATGCTGTAGCACTGGTCTGCATAGCAGTAAATAGCATACTTCTTGCCTTGGAATTGGTGCGTGTTGTCTTTGTCGACTGCATACTCTGTGTTCTTGTCACATTCTGACTTGAGCACGTGACTCCTTTGCCTTTGCAGAACTGGTACAACATCTTACAAGGGGAAGACTGAAGCAAGTGCTTTAAAAGAAGAAAGGTGAAGTATGTTTTTCAGAAAAAGCTGAATGCGTGCTGAACAGATTCATAGCTCTTATTTCCACTGTTGTAAACAGACTCTCTCTTTTTCTGTGAATTCCAGGTTGTGAGCCATGCCTTTGGTGAAAAGAAACATTGAACCGAGGCATCTCTGCCGAGGAGCTCTACCGGAGGGAATTACTAGTGAGCTGGAATGTGTAACGAATAGTACCCTTGCTGCTATCATACGCCAGCTAAGCAGCTTGAGTAAGTATCTGCAGCTTCTTTTAAGTTTCAGCTTCCTGATGAAAACCTGAACAAATAGAAGGCTCTAAAATAGGTTGTTGTAATAGCAAAACTGATTCAGGACGTTGCCACCTATGTAATACAATAGTGTTGCACTACTTCATTGCTTTTATGCTCTTCTGTATTGTAAATTTTTATACAGGCAGAGCCTCTCTGAGATTTTTAACTGTAAGGAAGAAACAATTTCAATACAGTCAACTAGGAGGTTTTTCTTAGATGTGAGAAATTGGTGCTAGGTACGGAGCTAGCACTTGAGTTGTTCTTGGCTTGCAGTTGTCTAAGATGAAGACAGTAAACTTCCACCTCTTGGTATTAAATAACAGATTTCACTGAAATTTCAGTTTATTTAAGGTATTATTATTTATTAGGCCTTTTTTTTCTTTTTCTTTTTTTTTTTTTAAATGTGTTTTAATCCAAATAATATGAACAAAATTAAACATTCTGAAAGAATGGAATTTGCCATAAACAAATCCCCAGGCTACTGCTAGCGTTATCTCCACACAGAACAGCCTGCACAGTACACCTCTCAGCTGACACCACAGCTAGCAATTCTAGCAGCATGTCTGGAGTGCTTGCAAGAAGAATAAGGCTTCTTAATAATGAGAAATCTGCCTTCTTCAGAAAGCATCTAACAGCCAGCAGCTGTTGTTTGTGCTGATAATTCTGGTCCTAGAAAAGAAACAATCAATTCATCAGTTTTTTTCACTTTGCAGATGTACGTGGTTTGTTAAAGTCTGCGTGGTTTGACTATGGATCCCACTAGATTGATGTTCAGTTTGTGGTGATACTAAATTGCCTGTGCTTAGGGAGAGAGTACCAGATACACATTGTGTTCTGCTTACCAGTGGTCAGTGATTTAGGGATTTTCTGAGCTGGAGGTTTATCTGAATCATCCTATGTAGCAAGCTTTTGTAAACCTATCATCTCTGGAATTGTTTAGATGTGCTCAAATAGAACTGTGCATTTTTCACACACAATGACCTGTGGCAAAATGTCCCACAATAGAAATTGTCCCCTTTCTTCCTTTTGATAAGTCTGAAACATAATGGAAAGTGGTTGCCTTCCATGTTTTTCTGTTATTAGCTGTGATTTTTGAATCATTATTATCCTCCTGGTGCTATGTTGTGAGTTGGAGTGTCCTGTACTGCTGACATTTTTTTTTGGAGTGAGATCATTTTGTAATTCCACAGATGTTTATTTCTGTCTGGGAGATTGAAGTTTGAGGGTTTTTTTAAATGTGGGGCTGCACTGTAATCCAAACAGTGTCACAGTCACTTTTTATCATCAATTCCCTGGAAGTTTGAAGAATGTTGGTTTTTGACTGCTGCTAAACTTTTGAGTTGACATTTTCAGGGGAGTATCTAAGTGGTTGTCAAACGTTTGGTTGTTTTTGAGCAGTAGCTGCTAATTTAGAGCTTAAAGTTATTTACAGTTAATGTATATTTGCATTTACTATCGTTACCTTCAATTGCTATTGCATTTGGCAGTTGCTCTGTATCGAGTTTCAGAAAGTGGAGAAGAACAGTTGATGTTTCCTGATGACATTCAGGGGTATCTGACCTCATTTTGGAGTTGTACAGTGCTTGCCAGAATGTAGGTAATAGTTCCTTAACATCTCTGGCTTGTTAAATCTTGCTAGGAATGTCTAGCTTTCACTTCTCCAGATACAGCACTGAGGCTAATTCATTTGTTGCCTTGTGTATTCACATCCTCATATCACTGCTGCTGAGGAACTAGATGAAAAACAATTCCTGTCTCCTTAGCAGGTTTCTCAGGTCATCAGAAGTCCCTTCAGACAGCCCTGATATACTTTATTAGGGTCCAGTTAAAGATCTATGTGGATAAGTGATGCGTCATTTGTTTTAACAGATGAATGTGATTTTTAATGAGTGAGGTCTTACAACCAGGCTTATCCACAGTCTAAAAGGAAAATTTGTCATGTTTGCAGAGCATTTTTTTCAGACAACACTTGGGGGTTTTTTTGCCTGTTTCAAGCCAACTGGGAGCAAGGAAATGATCATAGAAAAATATTGTGCTGGAGCTAATGTAGTATGTCTTGCTGAGAGTATCAGAGCTTGTGGGTGTTCCCACAGCATGAAGCATGGAGAGAGCAAGTGCAAGTCCATCTTGCAGTCGTACAGTGTTTTAATGTTTCACTGTAAGCCCGCTGTAGATTCTAAAAACTGATCTCTGCTGTTGCTTACAAATTTGGCTTGCTTGCGCTCTTTTCAGGAGACATGAACAAGCACTTATCCAAAAGGAATGTGATCTCAATGGAGCTTTTTTTTCTATTATGACTTCAGATTTGGGTTTGTTTGCAGCCAGCTGGCTTTGAGCACAGGCAGAGTAAGTAGAGTTCTGTGTGAAACTGTGCTCCTTACATAAGGCAAAAGCTTGACTAGGGGATTCACCTCAACTTGGAGGAAGAGAATCTACCGTGTAGGAGGACTTGTGAGGATATGCAGCCTGTATTTGTGAGTATGGTATTTGCTTCATAGAGTAAAACACAGAGGGAAGACCTTGAAGAAACACCACCCACAAATACTGTGTAACATTTGCTGCTGGAGCTTGGACTGATGGCAGCAGGGCTCTTTCTTGCCAGTTAAAAAAAACTGGTCTCTGCAACAGGATCTGTTGCAGTGTTGTTTTGTTACTGACTTAAGGCTATGTTTAAGAAATAAATACACCCGATTACCTTTGAAAACTAAGTATTAAAGCCATAAATACACTTCTGTAGTGAACATTTCCTAATTAAATCTTATCCTGTACATTAACATACTTGTTATTTCAAGTTGACATTATGACTACTTGGCTTTCCTTTCTTTGAGTCTTTAAATATTTCATATGTCTTTATCTTTGACTTCTCCAGTGATTCATATACTGCCTGTGAGGTGGAAATTTAATTTCTAGACTAATATAAGCTGTAGCCAGTAAAGAGCTCCTTTCATTGACCCATATGCAGGTTTTACTGAGCAACACATCTAGGGATGTTGTAAGGTGATGTGTCAAGATGGTGTTCCACGTAATCGCTGCAGAACTTGAATAGAGCTATTATGATTTCAATTATTTGGGAAATGCCGACCTCCAGAAATGTTTAATGGTCCTTGGAAATTTTTTGGTGAACGATGATTGGGCCACAGGATTCCTGAGCAAACTGGATGTTCAGCAGTCCATGGGCTCTGCTGCAGTGCACTTATAGGTTAAGAGGGAGCTGGCTGACGTGATTGCAAGGCCATTCTCTGTAATATTCGGAGTTGTGGCAACTAGGAGGTGTGTGCAGACTAGAGGAAAGCGAGTGTCTGGCCTGTTTTCAACTAGGCAAGAAGGAGGAGTAATGAACCTACAAACTGCTAAGAGAGCCAATGGTATTCTTAGCTGCGTTAGGCAAAGCGTGGCCAGCATCTTGAGGGAGGTGATCCTTCCCCTCATCTCAGCCCTGGTTCGGCTGCACCTGGTGTGCTGGGTCCAGTTCTGAATGAGAGAGGCATGGACATACTGGAGAGAGCCCAACATAAGGTCATGAAGACACAGAAGTGACTGGAGCACCTGTGCTATGTGAGGGACTAACAGAGCATGGAAGTCTTGAGATACTGGATACAGAAATAGTTGGTGGAATTATAATTTAATGGCAGCAATGTCTTTGTAGAGTAGAAGGGGGAACTGAGACATAAGTAGGTGCAGTACTGTCAGTTTTGTGGGCAGGTGGAATCTGACATTTGTAGGGGAATTTCTGGTGCAAGGGGAATGTTAAAAATGGAGCTGAGAGAATATCTGGAGCAGGAGGTGAATGAAATGAATGAGGGTGTCTAGTACTTTGGGAGAAGAAAGGTCTAGGGAGGGGATGGGCAAACACAAGGTCCTGTATACCAAGAAGGGGTTGGTTTTATCATTTGGTGCTCCTATCCACTGTAGCACATTTAATTAAGATAGGATTTATGGCTACAGATCTAGACTGTTATATGATCTATGCTGTTATAGTGATTAAGAAAACATGACAGCTGAAAGGGAGGCTGAAAAGACTGTGGATTCCTTTTTTGTACTCTGTCAAGTTCAGACAGACCGTGGTCAATGTGAGCACTGTCATCTCAGTCTTATAGAAGGCTTCCGTGACAGAGCAACATGTAGGGTAAGCATAAAGCTGAGCAAGCCAAATTGTTTGAAGAACCTCCTTCAGTTTGCTTCACCTTGCCTTCGTTTTAACATTGGCTTATGCTTGTGTCTATAATAAAATGAATGTTAATGACTACAGGTTACTAGATCTTAGTTTTCCGGATTTACTTCAGCGCCTTTTATAGCAATAATTTTAAGTCTTCCTTTTCATTGTGGAGGCAGGTTTTAATGAGCAGCCTTATGAGACTTGGCAGTCTGTGTGCATTTTTTTGTGTACGTATGTGGGATTTGTTGGGTTGTTTTTTCTGTTATTTTAAGCAGATGGCCAACCTGGATGCCCAGAATAGACTTCAAGCAGCATTTAGAGCATGTTTTGAGACTTTGTCCAAATCTATTGCCCAAAACTTTGGTAAATGAAAAACTATGCTGTTACAGTCCTGCAGATAGTGTCTTATTATAACTGCATGATATTGAAGCCATTTGTCTTGTATTTTCTACCTCTCTAGCAAAGAGATTTCCTTGCCTGTTTTCTTATACAGGTAAACATGCTGAAGACATATTTGGTGAATTGTTTAATGAGGCTAACAGCTTCTACATCAGAGCAAATTCCCTTCAAGACAGAATCGATCGCCTTGCTGTCAAAGTTACCCAGCTGGATTCAACGGTAGAAGAAGGTAGGTAATTGCATGAAGGCGCTGAGCCAGGAGTGATGTTGACAAGGCCACTGTATTTAATTACACAACAGTCTCTCTCTTTTCAAAGTAATCTTGAACCAATATTTCATCTTGATTTTTCCCAGCTTGTGTTACTAAGAAAACTCGTTAGAAGAGCGAGGGGAAAAAAAATCTTAACTCATATAACTGTCTTCATTTTTGGCTGAGTATTACTTGATGAAGTCCCTAAAGTAATGGAACTATTAAGCTGCATTTGTCATGGGGAGAGCTTTAGTCTGTGAATAAAATAAATCGTAAGTGAGTAAGTCTGAACCTTACTGGAAATAAACGAGTGCATTTGAAAAAGTTCGAGGCAGTAGATCTATTCATTTCAGGATAGGGTGGTAACAAACTGTTTTACTACAGTCTGTTCAGGATCACTGCTTACAGTTACCAAAGATCTTAAAGCACTTCTTAAGGAATTGCTGCATGTCTGCTTTGACTAGTTGAAATTCTCTAGGACATCCTAGTCACCAAAAACAGTAGTTTCTGCTGCTGTGTCCTCACTTGCTGAAACATTTGATTATTAACATCATAAATCATAGAATCATGGAATCTTTAGAGTTGGAAGGGACCTTTAAAGGTCATCTAGTCCAACTCCCCGCCAGGGAACAGGGACATCGCAGCTTGATGAGATTGTTGAGAGCCTGGCTCAACCTTGTCTTAAATGTCTGCAAAGAGTGGGGCATCTACCGCCTCTCTGGGCAACGTGTTCCAAAAAATATTATATATATATATTCAGTAACATCATAAATAAACAGTGAAGATGAAGAATTTGAGTAATGTCATTACATCGTTTGAAAGCACTTCCTTCATTGAAGTGAGCAGAACATGCTTCTATCTTGGCCTGAAAGCTCTAGTAAGTGTGTTTGCTTTCATGTTCAATTACCTGTCTGAGCCAGCCTCTGCATGTACGTCTTGTTTAAATCATTTCTTCTGTTTTCCAGAAAATTAAAATTTCTGACATATAGTAAAATGTGCAATCTTTTTAAATCAGGACAACAGTGTAAGTAGTATCCACTTATTAATGGATACTACTTGAAATACATTTACTAGTACTAATTATAAAGCTTATGTGTTATAATTAATATTACTATTCATGCCAATATAAAATGGTGCCATTAATATTTAATAGTATAATATTTAGCTTTCCATTTCTAGCTAGCTGGTGATAGGAAATTATTGCATGATGCATATTTTTTGTGTTTTGCAAAGCGTTAACTGGAAATGAGGTTATGAGCTACATGGGAACATAAGCTGAGCTCTTATTGAGCCAGCAGTCAGCTTAGATTTTGAAACATTGTGGTGGTAATATGAGCAAACTAGATGATATTTGTAGAGTGAACTCATTCCACGTTGAGATGGGTGATGTCAGACTTCATGCCTTTCAAGTACATTTTTTTTGGAAATGCTGTCCTCATTAGAGGTTTACTGTGTGTGTGTGTGTGGTTTTGTTTCCTTTTTCTAAGGTCTCACTTGTATTGCAGGATACCTTCTTGTTAGCTTCCAGAGTTCTGAGAGTTATTAAAAAGAGTGTTGAAAGGGGAAACTAGTGGATGGACTGAGATTATAATAAGATTTTATTTTAAATTGTCTTCAGTTTATACTTTTGTTATCACCTTCCTGGTAATGAGCTATATGCATATGAATATCCTTTTTGTTATATACAATACATTTCAGAAATAATATCATCGTAAATAAGCCAGTGAAGACTTCAGTTCTCTGTTTGACAGTCAAACACAACGCTCTCCTCTCCCCACCAAACGTCAGGTTGCCTAAGAATAGAAGATAAGATAGCTTACTGTCACGTTTAAACTGTGATTGGCGTTATCTGGAGCTTTTTAGCAAAGGACCCTCCATCTCAGGGAAATATAAAGTACAAAAGAAAGCCTAGCTAGACTGACAGGGCTGTGTACCCGCAAAGATGCAATAAAAGTATGTTATTGGAATGTACAAACCTATTTTCCTCTGTAGAGAGACAAGGAAGGCTTAAAATTGAAAGACATTATCAGTTGTATGGGAACACTGGGAATTGAAAGATAATAAAAGTCATGGAATGCTCTCATAGGAATTCCAGAGGCTGTATTTTAATCATTACAGTGGGATTGAATGCTGATGGATACCAGATGTAATTATAAACCATGCTGTGACAGAGGAATATCAAACTTTGTGTACCATGGCTGAAGCCAGGCTTTCTGAACCTTGTAAAAAAAGGGGGAATCATTGCACATCTGCATATGACAGGATTACTTCATCAACTTCCAAGACATACAGTTCGTGTTCCTGTTATTTCAAGTGGACTTCTGGATCAATTGGGATGTAAATTTGATTTATTACGTCAGTTCTTACATGCCTGCATACCTATATATCATGATTGCTCCTGAAGAGTACAAACATATCTTTCAGTTTTCCTTCTGTGTTTTTTCTACGGATGTTTTTAAAGAGTTCACATGAAATGAATTTTCACTTAAGTTAATTTCAGATATATGCTAAATGGATTTTTGTTTTTAACAGTATCGCTACAGGACATCAATATGAAAAAAGCATTCAAGAGTTCAACAGTTCAAGATCAGCAGGTAGTTTCAAAGAACAGCATTCCTAACCCAGTGGCTGATATTTATAATCAGAGTGACAAACCTCCTCCTCTGAATATTCTTTCACCTTACAGGTATGGAAACACAGAGTGGTTGCATTCTTCTATTTATATGTAAAGATTGACTACAGTGGATGGGAAAACCTTTGTTGGTTATTGACATTTGTTTTTGTTGAAGAGTTCTGTTCATGAAAACAAAAATTGCTGTTACCACACTGAAAATCACAGGTTATACCTGACAAAAAATCATTGTATTTCAGCATAACAGTGTTACATGGCAGCACAGCATCAGAGGGCAAGTGCCATTCATCATGTAAAAAGTGAAAAGAAAATTAATAATACAGTGAACAATGCTTTCTTTGGTTTATTTATCTGGAAATTTGGTTTTGTTGTTTTTACCTTCCCTGCCTTCTCCCAGTATGTATGTATGTGCACGCTCACACACTGTCTTTTTTTCTCCTGATTTCACATGTTAATGAAATTAGCTTCACCTGAAGGGTTGAGGACAAACATATTTTTACTGCGCCCTTTAACATTTGATAGGTACTGGATTATGAGATTTGTGAGATCTACATAAAGCAGGAACTCAAGCTCTATGGTAGCTTATTTGAATTTTCTTTTTTGGAATGACAAAGAACATTTACAGTGTTGTTTTTTTTCTTGCTTTGTAGCTTTTACTGGAAGATAAAATTATTCGACTTATAGCCGAAGTACACTGTTTTACTCACTGCTACACACAGTTGTGTTCCATATTTATGGGCATGCAGTGAGTGTTTTATCAATCAAGTGTACTGCAAAGCTGTGGTCCAGTTTGTATCGGGATAGTACTGTCAGTGAGCTTTATTGCATTCTTCCTTTTGTATTAGGAATGTATGAGCAAAATTTACTTAAACTTTATTTTTAAAGTCTTTTACAGCCCCTGGTTTTAAATTATTTTTATTTGCTTTGGATAAAGTTTATACTAACTCCAATTTGTAGTGTGATCAAAGCTGAAGGGATGGAAGAATGGTCCCACGATTCCCTTTAAGAAGTTAGATCTTAATAATGAGGAGATCTAGCACACAGAAAGTAAGGATTTAGCCATTGTAGGACCAGATAGTGTGTAAGATCTGTTCTCTGCACCCTGATCCAGCAGTCTCGATGACCCTGGGTGCTGCTGCCAATTCAAACTGCGAAGCCCCTATCAGCTCTGTCTCAAATCCTCCCACAAGAGTTCGGCAGTACTCAACCTTCAGTTGCTACCACCTTCCTAGCTCTTCTGCCATTCAGAGTAGTGATGATCTTGTGCTTCCTTGTCTGGATTGAGCCAAATACTCCTTTTCCAGTTCTGTTGAGTCAGCTGTGTTCCATGCATAACTTAGGCTCCTCTATCCCCTACACATCCTATTTTGGCACTGATCATCTTGTAGAATCAGAGTTTTGCACTAGCAGTCAGCTGGGAGCACACCTCCTGAAAGGCTGTGGATTTCACCCCATTTCCCTGAAATTCTTAGCATGAGTCGAGACAACTGCAAGTTGTAATTGCCAGGAATGGCACTTCATGCACTTGACATCCTGTCATTTCATGATGCAGAGAAAATAAATTTGGATGACCTTTGAAGGTAAGGTTAGTTCCAAAATGATGCTCCATATTTTCTTAGCTTCTCTTCTACTGTATTTCCAGGGATGATAAGAAAGATGGATTGAAGTTCTATACTGATCCTTCCTATTTTTTCGATCTTTGGAAAGAAAAAATGTTACAAGATACTGAAGACAAACGAAAAGAAAAGAGAAGACAAAAGGTAAAAGCAGAAAGATAATAAGAAATAAATATATTACAATCGTGTGTACACTTGTCTGGACACAAGAATTGCTAGGCCATACTTGGTTCGTGTGCTTGGAAGGATTTTTCCACTTCATGAGTGGTTGTAGACTCTGAGTCATTTCAGTTTTTATAGTTCACAGTGTCTGTTTTAAGTTGGCAAATTGAATGTTAGGAGAACTATAGTTGTCTTCCAACACGCTTTCTTTAATCGTTTGCCAGTAACTGCATATTAATACTCAGTGAAATAGCCCTGTTGTGCTTTAGGGGAAAAAAAAGACCCTGTGATTTAGGGGGCAAAAATGAATTAGAAATTGTGGTGCCATTTTCTTAGTTCTTTATCCAGCTGCATCATCTCCTGTAGCAAAATGTGGGCTTGTTCAGAAGTATATACTGTTTTTTAGTTCCCTGGTAGTAACTCTTCACTTTTCTACGCATAACAAGATAGTAAAATGACAATATGCTGCCTAATCACGTGCTTTGGCACCAAGAGAAGGCTTGTTTTAGGCACAATATTCCTTCCTTCCTCAAAGTTCAAAAACAATGGCTTTTTATTAGAGAAGAGTCTTCAGGACTGGATTCATTTCAGCAGTTTGATTGAGATGTGTGTTTGAAGCAATCAAAATTTCTTCTTTTTATGGTTTTTAGCTTTGAATGAAGAATTACATTGCTACATTTGGAGCTTCTTTCCTGTGCGTTTTTGATCAAATATGAGGGCCATAACATTACTGAGGGCAATTTCTTTCTTTTTTTTTTTTTTTTAAGTGTTAAGCATTGACTGCCTATGTTATCTGACAGCAGGTGCTCTTCTAGATAAGTTCAATGAGAGATAAAGGATTTGAATTAAAATGTGACAGGTGCACAGACTTCAGAGGAAATAGAAGGAAATTACATAGTTTTTGGTACACAGATATATACAAACATCATAGATATTGGCATTTGTATGGGAACGCAAGTGTAAGTAGGTATTGTATATCATAGCACATATATACATCTGGATGTATGCTAGTATGTATGATAGCTGCTCAGAGGTCTGTGTATAGGATATGACTATAGGGGAGTTTTACTATCGTAATTTTATAACATGGCATTTATTCCTTGCTCCTGTGGCTGAGCTTTCTGACTACAGCATTTTAAAACAAAACATGAAGACTTAGGCAACTACTTGAATTCAGCAGCTGTTTTAATTTATGATTCTAATTTTGGAAACAAATAATCAGATCTTCCTGTTAGGAGTACCAGTCAAAAGTGTCTTCTGTTTTGAAAGGTATCTCAGTACAAAACAGAATCACAGAATCATAGAATCACTAAATAGCACTAATAGCACTGAAAAAAAGCTAAGTAAATGCTTTCAGTACAAGATATTGTCCAATGCAACACACTTGAAAATATTAATTCGGTTATGTGTCTAATTGCATAAAAATTTATATGCAGGGTTATAATCCTACTGTGTCCCCAGTATGATAAATCACAGAGTTGACTCAGAGGTGGGAAACAATTATAGCAGCTTTTGTTTTCCAGTACTTTTTGTGGAAAAAAATGTATAGGGTTAATGAGAACCTTTGAGGTTTTTTCCTTCCAGCCCTCTTTTCCCCCTTCAAATTTAGGGCTTTTCATTAGAGAAAGGGATAAAAAGAAGCTATCAGCTGTTAAATTTTTTGTTCTGATTTGATTCTAAAAAAGGGAAAATACAAGGGCCTTTTGAAAGTTGATAACATAATATATAACTTGAAAATGTTTTGATACCTTTAGAGATTTTTATAGAACCTTTTATATCAAGACTTGCTGTCAGACTATTTTAGGCAACGTCTCATTTATTTCCACCCATGGTATATTTTTTTGTAGATTTTAATTGCCATATTACAGTCTACAAACAAGATGCAAAATACACTCTGTTCTAATCATGTAGAATTATAGCCATGCATCTCAGAAACATAAATTCTACCTGGAGTGCTCTTTAATTTGATTGCACATACAGCAAGATCAGCTAAGAAGAAAGCAACACAGATGGAAATTTGCATAGAAAGATGTGACTTTGACAAGTAGAAGTCAGAGTTTTCTAGCATTCCAGAAGCTGATGTGTAGATCAGCATATTATCTTCTGAAATCTGTGGATGGCTGCATGGTGGGGTTGAGATGTTCATTCCACAGGTTGCTTGAGAATACCATTTTCTTTTGTTCTTTTGCCCCTAAAGTAGCAATGGCTGAGGGTGAATCTGGGGCATCTTCTAACAATTTTATGGTTGAAGTTATACTTTGGATCAACTAAATGAGAATTTTGCCAACAATTTATACTTCACAGAAGCATAAAGTATAAAACCTGTTGAGAGACTGTGAGGGAAGAAATAGATATATATTGTTTATCCTATTATTAACTATGCAGGCCTACTAATCTGACCAAATGTAGCTGGTTTTTAGCCTCAACATTTCAGGTGGTCAGTGAAGATTAAGAACACACTCTGCACCAAATCAAAGGGTGTGTTTTCCAGTACTGTGTTGGTAATGTGCCTTAAATGTATGAATAAATCTCAGCAGAGAGTTGGTGAGGCATTTCATTTTCCTGCCTTCAAATATCACAGTTCTTCTTTCAGCTTAACTGTGGAGAATTTTAGCACAGAATTCCACTGATTTGGCTATCTCAGCTCCAAATGAAGCTGTGATTTCCTTTAGAAGTTTAAAATCTGTGGTATAATCTCTGTTTTTGTTTATTTGTTTTTTTGTTTGCTTGTGTTTTTTTTTACTTTTGAGCTTTCAGTGCATAAGAGTACAATAAGTTTGGCTTTCATATAGCAGTGATCTGACGTAGACTGTAGACAGTAGTTGTTAATCATTGGGTTCACCAAAGGAAGGTTGTTCTACTTTGCTTTTTATTGTTCCCCAGCTTTTCATTAGGAATAATTAGTTATCCAGATAATTAGAGAACTCTACGTTTGGGGGGGTTTGTATGCTTGCATTTCAGAAATCATCGACGACTTGTGATGGATGTGATCCCGTGAATTTTATGAAGTCAGGAAAATATGCTAGGCTCATAGATCTTTTTTCTTTGAAAGCACTGAAAATACTAGCTGATGCTATTTTCAGTTACAGGCTGTTATTCCCTATAAAGATGCTTGAAATATCATTTGCTAACTCTTGATGCAAATAGCAAACTTGAAATCAGCGTAACTCTGAAGGCTGTAATACACTTGCTGTATGACTGAAAGCACTTCCTGTCAACAGATGAATGATGTACTTGCTTGCTGGCTTAACCTACGGCATTTCTTTGTCTACCACAGCTTCTATCACACTTAACTAAGAGGAAGTAACTCTTCTCAATAATGCTTGTCATTAAAAAATGTTTCTAACTGTAGTTATTTCTGAAGTCTTCAGGTCCCCTAAAACTGTTTCATGCATTAAACCTAGAACTATTGCTCATTTTTCAGGACACGAAAGTATTTCCACAGTGTGTAAGAGCTAAGAGCTAATAAGATCACCTTCTGTTCCTGGAACAGCATAAAGCTGCTCTACCAGAGTTATATATGGTTTTGTCTGCTGCTGCTATTTGTCTGCCTCGCTGTTATTGAAAAAATCAAGTGTTTTTGAGATGCCTTTCGGTGGTAATCTAGAAATCAGTACAAGCAGTGCTTAGTACAGCTTGAGTAAAAGGGGTTCCAGCATATTTATTGCTTTAGCATACTTATAGATGATGGTCCGGAACGACCTATCCAAGTCTGATCCAATAAAATCAAACGAAGGCTCGCGTGTATGTTGTTGTTTATTAACTCACACACCTGTTTACCTTTTTACATAAAAACATGGTGATCTCTTAAAATTAAAAAAAAAAAAAGCTATTAAATAGGTGATGATGTGTAAGCAGTCACGTAAGCACTTGTTTGTGCAGAAACTGTATTGAAATGATTGTCTTCCAAGGAGCGTTGTACATGGTTCAAAAGGCTGACATTTACTTTAGAAACTTAAAAGAAATGGGTTGTAGTGACTCTCAGGGGATGGAATTACTTTTGTGTGAGGAGAAAATACGGAAGCAGGTTTTCAGTTAACCTGGAGGCCTGCTTGTGCTCCTCAAATACATTATGAGTTGGTAACAAAAGTTAGGGAAATAAATCAGGATAAAAGATCAAAATTAAAACAAATTAAATTTTGCAGTGATCAAATGAAAAAGACAGATGTAAAGCATTTAGCAAGCATGGGGAATAGGAAAACTTTGTATGTTTAAAATAAAGCACGATTGAACCTGTCTCCCTTCTGCTCCAATTCCCATATTAGAAAATGTTGATGTAAAGAAATGGCATTAAGGAGAAGGTAAAGTGTTGCATAACCTGAATAAATAAAGGAGTGATGCTAAAAAGTTTGGAGAGGAAAAAATTTAAAAAAATTAATAGGCAGGAAAAAAGAAAAAGGAACCGAAGTGTTAATCTTTACTTAACATTAATTAAAGTTAAAAATATATATATTCACTACAGGGGCCAGGAATGAGCAAGTCTTGTCAAGAGCATTTGATAAAGATTTTTCTGTGGTTGTTAATGCTAGCAAGTGTAGCTCAGCAGGTCTGTGATACAGGCATGATTGAGCAAGCCAGAGATGCAAAACAAGGGCAAACAAATATTTGTTGTTTTTTTTAGCTGCATAATGCCAAATAAATTGCTTCAGAATTATTTAATTGGTGCTATTTGACAGCTTTGGGAATTTCTGTTCATCTGTGAGATAACCTTTTTTTCTTTTCCTTTTTGGTGGGACTCTTTGACTTTCCCCTGTACTTCAGCGGTAGAGACTCAAGAATAAAATGCCTGCTTATCAGCATTTTACTTTGCTCCTGTCTAAATACTGTTGATTGTGCTTGCATTAGTAAGAATTTTTCTAGCAGCCAAAAGATTAATAACAAATTATAAATAAATGTGTTAAAGAGGTTCCATCTATGACTTAGTATTGTTGAACATGGATTCTTGAGCTGATTAAAAAAATAATAATAATAATGCAATGCCCTTGTAAATGTTGAGGAAAAGAGTAGTGCGTATGTACCTCTTTCAATTTGGATTGCTCAATCTTATTTTCATACCTACGCACCAATATGATTTTTTAATTCATGCTGAGAAGTCAAAGGTGGCAGATGAAGAAGTTCCAGATTTGGGAAAGCATGGAGTCCCACTGCTGGGAGATGTGATAGATAATTATCACTGACGTTGACTGGGCCTGAAGTGATACTGAAAGATTTCAAAAGCTAAAGCAACTGAAGTAATCAAGCTGTAACGTATCGCTGGCCTGAGTATTACTGACACACTGCAGAGAGAATTAGTGTCATTTAATCATTTTTATATAGAATAATCAGAAGCAAGGATGAAGCACAACTAGGAGGGATGTTGGTATCTTACCAGATGTATGAAGGGAGGGCATGTTAAATAACAAAACCAGTAGGTCCGTATCGCACTGGGACGTGCATCCTACAGAAGAAGGGCAAAGTGGCTTTTTTCTGCTCATGGGGTTCATTACTTAAGGAGTTCTTGGGATTTTCAGTGCAGAGAAATTGTTTGAAGACTTGGCTTCATCTGTAAATCTGGTCTTATTTTCGTGCACTCTAACTGCATTTTAACCTGCTTTTTTCCTTTCCCTTTTTTTCTCTCTTTGCGTGCTTTATTTCTTTTGTTTGAACATCAGGAACAAAAGCGTATAGATGGCACCACCCGTGAGGTGAAAAAGGTTAGAAAAGCCAGGAACAGACGCCAGGAGTGGAATATGATGGCATATGACAAAGAGCTTAGACCTGACAACAGGTTGTCTCAGAGTGTGTACCATGGAGCATCTTCCGAGGGATCACTGTCCCCAGATACTAGGTCTGTTTACAACCAAGCTGTTTCTTATGCCATAGTTGTATGTTCCCAAACACTGAGTAGAATTAGATTTTTGTACAGGCTGGGAGTAGTTAGAATAGACAATACATACTGTGTGTGCTTTAAAGCTCTTCTTGTAGATAATAACATAAATTCTGTAATTAATGATATTTTTCTTCCGTAGCGTCAGATGATCATTTTGTCATCCTAATTGATTTTGCATTGGAATGAAAGAAGTGTTTGCTTTATGCTTTGTATCTGATCTTAAGTAGTTGTAGCTGCAAAAGCAGTTCAGTTGCATTCTACCAGGTAATGGCAGTACTTCTTTCTTCGTGTCTAGTTTGTCTATGAAACAAACTGCAATACCAGACGTAACATTATTGCTTGAAATAGATCTCTTTGAAGATAAACCTCTGCTTTAGGGTACACAGCGGAGCTCATTTTCATTGTGTGAGATTCCCTTTGAGCTCAGTGGGAGTTACCTTCTCCTGTTGTGCACAGAAGTCTGAGTTTGTTCACTAAGCTGCTTTCACAAAAAGATTTTCTCCCATTTTGTTTCTGTCACGGTTAATTGGTAGCAGTAGTGCCAGGAATGAATGGAACTAATTTGTTGAGTGGCCAGGATGGGGAAACAACCACCACTGCAGAAGTGTGCGCTGATACCTTCAGTTCGCTGTCCAGCTGAAATAAACACTTGCACATCCAAACTGCTCAGAACTTTGTATGCCTAATATTTCAACCTCAGTGAGGATCAATAATAACAAAATAATAACAAAAATAATAAAACTAAATAACAAGACATGTAAAGAACATTGCTACTTGCTACTTCAGTAGTATGTTCAGATACTCTCTAAAATCTTTTAGTCATAGTTGTTTTTTTATGGTTCCTACTGCAAAATGTTATCTCCTGGTTGCCAGTCTGCTATGTGTCACAAAGACCATGCTTGCCATAGGTTTCTCTGATAATATTACATTGATTTTTATCTGCCAAGTGCAAGATGTGGGTTTTTATCGTCTTTGAGCTCTGTCTTTCACACATTTCCAGTTGTTTTTCTGGCCTTAACGCCTTGCTTCCAGGTTTCTCAAATTTAATTACTGGCATAGACCTTGTCTCTAATTTCCCAGCAGTGTTGAAATGTATTCAGCTATTTGCATATATCAATAATGGTTGCAATCTGCAAGACATTGTAAGCAGAAATTGTAAAGATGCATCATTATGTTGGGTATAGATTTTTTGGGACAACTTATCTTATGCTTATTACAAAACTTAAAGTACTTACGAAGGGAAAAACTTCCAATTTCAGTGAAACAAATATTAGCAATTAAATCCTGGAATCT
The DNA here is from genome assembly GCA_002909625.1 of Bambusicola thoracicus. Lineage (NCBI taxonomy): Eukaryota > Metazoa > Chordata > Aves > Galliformes > Phasianidae > Bambusicola > Bambusicola thoracicus. Next base: position 3,108 of record PPHD01008424.1, on the reverse strand, counting down.
ATTTTACGTGCATGAAAAATTAATTCTGTGACCAGTAGTGAGGTGGAGGGAAGATCACTTGATCCTGGGTGTAGTCTCACTTGTGGGAACTAAATCATAGAGGCATGATGCATTCAGAAATAGTTGCTGGCTTCAGAGAGGTTCTTATGCTGACAGCTACTGTATGAGCGGTGTGTTTCACTTCTTTGGGACCTTATTTGTATTCATCTCTGTATTTTTTTTCTAATTCTGAGGTTTAAAAAAAAAAGTTCATATTTGACTTAGCTTGCTAACTGTAAAAAGTGCACGTTAAAGGTTGATATCCAAGTGTCTAAACTGTAGCAATTTACCATTAATGTGTTATTATACTTCAGAGGGAGAGACACAAGCTGAATCCAAACAGAAACCAGCAAGTTAATGTGAGAAAAGTAAGAACAAGAAAAGAAGAGTGGGAGAGAAGGAAAATGGGCATTGAGTTCATGAGTGACGCAAAGAAAATGGAGCAGGCAGGAAGCATGAAAGAGGACAAAATGCCCAAAGGGTTTGTCATTTTGCTTTACTCAAAGCCCTGGCTTTTTGTTGCTTACCTTGCTTCCAGTCTTACAGATAAGTGCATCAGTTTACTGCGTTCACTAAAAGCCAGGCTGCACCATTGTTCACTACTAATACGACACAGCTCTGTGCAGTAATGGGATGAAGGGATTCTTTTGCTCCCTCTCTTGGGCTTGTTTGAGAGAGCACCCTGGACTTTGTATCTTTATGAACTCTCTGCTCAGCTAATATTTATATTTCCCAGCTTCTCTAAGCCTTTGCAACAAAATTATTTGTGCAAAGAAAAAGCATTTCCTAACTTTTGGAATTTGTTCTCTCCGCTTTGGTAAAGCATAATCTTCTGCATATTTGAGAGCTTGCATTATTGCTTTCCTTTTTCTGCTGCTGTTGTTAACGTAAGGCCAAACTGATAAGTAACATCACTTCAAACAGAGGACTGTCAAAATCATTGGCATAAACAGCGTGCTTCCTCGCTGCTACTGAAGCATAGTAAAACCTGAAGAAAATTCCTTTTCTTTTTTGAAGTCTCTGTTACTTAATGTCTTAGATGAGAATGGTGCTTGATAGTTAGGGAGTCCCGCTGCAGGAAAAATAATCCCGATTGCGTTCTTTTTAGGTTTTCTCGTGAGCTGTTTAGATAACACTGTTAAACTTGCATCATGTGTTCTTCTGCATCCATTTACTTTAATTTTAGGTCCCATGCATCTGATGTTACAGATTATTCTTATCCTGCCACTCCGAATCATTCCCTCCATCAGCAGATAGTGATGCCTTCCTATGGAACAGGAGATGGTTCACAATACGTGGGCGTATCCCAAAGCCATGAGCACGAATACAGACCACCTTCTACCACAGCGCGACACGCTACTTTAAACAGACCTCAGCAGCCGCCTCCACCTCCTCCCCAGCCTGCAGATGGACAGCATAGCTCAGTACCTGTGGTACCAGCAGAATATGGGTAAAACTCCTGACTTACTCCAGTGAATTCTTGACAAAGCTAGAGGGTCACGTGCTTTTCATAGCCATCAGTGTAATACGGGTGCAAAGAGTCCCAAGTACCTTAGTTATCTCACAGAGAGCAGGGCAAGTTTGATGTTATTCTTATGTATGAGCTGAATTTGAGCGAGGAAATAAATAGTGAAGGCAGAAATAATGAATTCTGTATAGATTGTGATGAAATCAGTATGTTTGTAATACTAAAGGACCCTAATATAATATTAAGAAGGGGACAGTTTCTTTTTATAGCAGAAGGTAATTAGGACAGGTAGAACATAGTTTGTATAATGTGTTAAAATCCAGGAAAGGTGCAGAAAAGGCATTGGTGAATGTGATAGACACGAGTCTTTGTACTGCATCACTGAAATGATTTATAAAGGAACTGGTGACTGAACTAGAAGGGATCTTATCAGACTCAGAACCAAGTTCCCTGCTGCCACAGACATCTCCATTATTCAGTTTATGAAGTTATCAAATGCCTCTGTAAATATTTTGCCTGAATGCATTGTGAAGAAAGGTTTGTTTTCATGTACTGACTCTCTGATAGAAGGAGATCACCTACTTTCTAACGAGTCTACACCTATTTTTTTCTTTTGCCAACATCTTTTTGCTTTAGTAGCCTAAAACTTTCGATTACAACCTCAGTTAATTTGTGTTTGCTCTTCTCTGGGTCATTTTAAGCTGAGCCAGCCAAACTTTTTCAGCTTCGGTTGATGCATCCTGGGATAGCATTTGCCCGATTAATGGTGCTATCATGCTGTAGATTATTCATTTTTGCACTGATTGATTGCTCCAACCTGCTTTTTCTGTTATTTCTAGTTCATGGCAGAAATACTTGTGGTTAGTTCCCAGATAAATGACTGTTGGCAGTGTATTAGAATTGTCATTCACTGACATGTATCACTGGATGTCATTTACTCCTGTCTTCTGTATCTAGATCTTCACCATAACACATGTATGAATTCCCCATTTTTCTAACATTTTCATTAATTACGTTTCAACGAAGTAGCTTTTCCCTGTTCTTCTTCAAAGTATGCATCAAATTTATCATTCTAATTGAATTATATTTAAGTTGATAAACTTGACTAAAGAAGCACATGAGATGCGTGATAGACCATTGGGTGAAGCTGCCCAGTCCTACTTTCCATTATCCTCCATGGCTTATCTCTTATCTCCTAGTATTTGTTCTAACGCTACCTTCTATGGAAGTGATATTAGTAGTCTGCAGTTTTTTTGATCCATTCTGATTTACAGCAGTACAACAGTACTGTACGTAATGTTCTCACAGATGTTTAGGAGCACATGTAGGTGCATAGTTAACTAAGCAGGAGTAATAATATAAACTCCCTTTTTTTTTGTGGACTTCTGAAAGGAGGTGCCCTTCTGCTTTAACAGAGTATTATCAATGAATGGCAATTTACATGTTTTATAATTGCTTGCATATTTAACTCACATTTTTACATTTCTTTCAATTTTTTGTTTTAGCTGAGGTTGGATGAGAACAGTTTGAGGGGTGGTGGTTCTGTAAGTCCTAACTTCTGATGTACTTATTGTTTTTATTTTGTTTTATATAGGATGCTT
>PPHD01008423.1:0-17809 GCA_002909625.1 Bambusicola thoracicus | reverse complement strand
CCAAAAAAAAAAAAAAAAAACAGTACATGAACAACTGATCATCATTTGCACTAAACATGGCATCTGGGAAAACCTGATAAGTGTGCATTTGATCAATTTTGTGCCACTGTATTTTCACATTGCTATAGTAATTTGTTGAATCAAATCCACCACAAAAAGCACAGGATCAAAGAAAGAGCTATTTGAGCAATCTACCTGAGTATCAGCCCTTTAATTAGCTTCATACAGAATACCTCTTGCACCAAGCAGAAGATTAGCAATGGTAAAAAGATTGACTGCAATTTTAGTCACAACTTGCTAAATAAACATCTTGCATTCAGTGGCTAATCCAGACTTCTCCCTTCTCTGCCAGACCACAAACCTTTCATCATAAACTGCTTCATTCGTCTTACACTGGCATGAAGAGGCAGCCCTTATTGAAAACATCCACAAATATTTCATTGGTAGCATGTGTTTTAGATGCTGGAGTTATATGACAGCATACTGTGATTCAGCTGCAGGTGATTATTAACTAGGAAATAAGTAAAAATATAATGGAGACACCCTAAGAATGAGGCAGTTCAATATTAACTAAATTTACTGTATACACATAATAACTGCTTTAAAAAGAAATCTGCTGCTCTTCTGACTTATTCCTATTCCCCATAGCACAAATATACATACCACCAGACAGCTGCCAGGCTAACCATCCTTTCAGAACAGTCATTTTTAGTAACATCTGAGCCTTCTAACAAAAGGAAGAAATATGCTGTTTCCACTGTTGTTCACACTGTTCCACATGCTGTTGTCAGTGTGCCATGAGGGGCTGGTACTGGTGGGGGCATCCTGTACTGGGCTGGGCAGTAGGAGTGGTGCAGCCCCAGACTTTAGCACCTTGCACCTCCATAGGCAAACGGAACAGCATTTCCAGAGGAACTGTCACTTAATTAGCTCTGAGAAATAGTCATTTTTCTCAGTCATAGTAGTAAGTTATCCCTCCTCCGTGTAACTTTTTTCTTCTGTATTTCAGATTCAATTTAGAAGGTCGAATAAAACACAACCATTCTAAATTTTTTTATTAAAAACTATGAATGAGTATCACATCTCTTCTGGAATGGATATGTTACAGTAAGAAAGTCAGATACAAGCTGCTGAGTAGCTGGAATCTGAACTAACCTTGTGGGACATAGCAGAGAATCAAATTACCATGTTCAGACCCAGAGCTATGTTGAGGTATGGAACAGGGAAGCCGATGGATAAGAAATCAAAGAATAAAAACCAGCACTTTGTTTCACTTAACACTTGTAGACTTCATGATCAGGTTATTTGCAGCCACTAAAAATTTTTGGCCTTTCACAGTCAGGAAAAAGGAAAACATTTCCATTTATCTGATATGCTTATAATAGAGAGCTTATGTCTTCGTTTACTTACAGTATAGTTAAACACTCAGCTAATTTCAACCATATTGCAAGTCCAAAGAACTTCCATTAATAAAAGAGCTATTTAAAATTAGATTTAATCTTGTTAGAAGGTGTGTCCTGTAAGCTGTCAAGACATGTAAGAATGTGGCAAAACAAATTGATTCACAAAAATATGTCAGAAATTTAACACTTTTCCTTAGGTTAAAAAGTGTTGTTAAACTGCTGTTACTAACAATAGCTTCTGATTATTTCACAGAAATGTAACAGGAAGCTGTACTTTCTATTTAAAACATACATATTTAGTTCTTCAAGTACAATTTTGTAAAATATATGTGACAGGATTAATTTAAAGGGAAAAGCAACAGGAACAGTCAAGGAAATAAATAACCAGTGTGTATTTAGATTAGCTTTTCATTAAGAGAACAGAATGCAGCCCTGATTATTACATTTGAATCCTTCAAATTCAACAGCCTCCTCCAAATTAAATGCAGTTGATGATAGCTTTTTTTTTTAATCAGTTACCTTCTTTGTACTTCAAATCAAATGCATAAATACTTCTTACTAAATATTATGTAATTGAACTATGCTATGTTTACACAAACTGGTGTAAGCAAACCGAACAGCATTCTTGCCTCTGAATTAACCTCAGAAACAAGATAAGCTGAACAGAATTCAAAGATTGTGTTGTGAGTCCAAACAGAATTTAGTTCCTTGTTTTCTTTTTCTACACCATTCATGAGTTTATTTGTCCTACCCACGTTTCAACCATTTACAAATCAAGAATACTAAGAGATAGCTTTACTTCTTCTCAACTATTCAACTAGTTCAGTCTTCTTAGAGCAGTCTAACAGAATGCTGTCTGACATAGAAGCGTGTATGAAGCAAAGATGTGGAGCTGAATCCTCCACGCAGAAGAATTTGTCCCCACTGACATTCACTGATGCTTACTGAACACTGATAGAGATCAATCAGTAGAAGTGAGCACACCGAGGCAGTGGGTGGTGCATTTCAGCAGTGGCAACAGCAACATGAAAGAGAAGCTGTGTTTTGGATGGACACACAGCTGTCACTCCGTGAAAAGAAGAGAGTCTTGATCAGCTCTAATTTGTGAATCATGTGAATCAGAGGATTATAAACAGGGAACTCAGTATGGTTGAGAAACACATGACCATGTTGAACCAAGTTCTTCCTAAACAGAAAGAATGCCAGATTCTTCAGAATGACAGATTGTATATGGATCCATAACTTGGGCCTTCCTGGAAGATCAAAAGCTCTACTCTCCTAATAGTAATCACAGAAATCTCACACAGGCATGATATTTCTGCAGTTGATTCCTATGGAAACCACTTGAAAATATAAATTCAGTATCATCAGAGCGGAGAGTCCAGGACCATTTGCTTACCAAGTGAAAAAATTAAAAACCAGGCATCTTTGGGGAAGGAATAAACAATGTGGACAACAGGGTGGTCATAAACTTGAGGACAGTAGCCTTCTACATTTTAAGCGGAATTAGGATACTAATTTTCCTAAACAAGGATCTCCCCAAAACTTTTCTCAGCTGGCACTCTGGATATATTCTAGGTGTCCAGGCAATTTTCAGACTAAATATATCTCAGAATTTAAGTTCTTTTCAGAAATATAATCATTCCTGGAGCATATCTGTGTCTACAGAGCTAAATTGGGTCTTAATATGCATTCCAGTTTTGACTGCATTTGCTTATGCCGAATCATTTAATATATAAATGGCTATGCTGGTGTACAAATTGCTAAAAGACTGCACTTGTGAATGCTTTGGTTTCCATATTCATTATTATCACAACAGATTGAAACATTAGACAATCGACATTATTGTTAAGAATAGAAAAAAATTCACACTACTGTAGTAAAAACGTTGAAGGGAATCTACTCATTATCCCACTCTGCATATTGGTTAAATACCCGTCCTTGTGGTGGCTGACAATTCTTAGGGGAAAATTTTCAGTGGACTTGACTGTGCTGTCAGCCCTAACCTGGAGAAATCACTTTCAAAAAAGATTCAGCTAATTATATAGCGCTACATAACAGGTAGTTAAATCAGCCAATTAGGAAAAGAATAATAAATGGAATTCTATATAGTCCACATAATAAATAAAACCAGCATTGTCCACAATAATCATGCAATTTGAAGGTAGCAGGATGGTAATAAATTTACAAACTCAAATCCCAAAAGGCAAATCATTCAACTTCTTCTCTTTCATGATGTCTGCATTCTATGTCCATAATTAAGATTTTTACAACTACCAAGAACTGTACTACCTAATAACCGTTTCACACTTTTTGTGTGAAAAAAGTCTCCCATACTTTGTAGTATTTCTTCTGCAAATCATTTAGAAGAATTTAGAAAAAATATAGATATGGGACCAGAAATAACAAAGATGATATGCATCATTTATTTATTCATATGATATTTATTTTAAAATAAAAGTAGATCGTATTTACACTACTCCAGGAAAATTTTGTCATCCACTCTCCAGTTCAGACTGCTCCCCACATTGGCATTTTGAATTTGTGATTATTTGTGTTCTAGGATAATTTATAACAGACTGAATGAAGTTTTAATTCAAGACTCAGCATGTTTATTGCTTTTATCTAGATGCTTTCAGTAAAAGTTCAGATTGTGTTTTAAGAGATTGACATTTGAACTGAAAATGTTTGATTTATGTTACATATTTATGTGATCTGCTTATCCAGAACTCTTTGTATAATTATTAGCACATCAGAAATTTTTTCCTTCTAGGTTCATGTTTCTCCATGTGTAGCAGCTGTAAACCACAAGTGAAGTTTCTAATGTTAGACAAGGTGTAGCCATTAGTTCCGCTAAAAAGCTCTAAACACCAGTGCTCATTGATTTCTAGTTTCATATATCTTTAATGAGGAGATTAAATACTTGTTTAGGAAGCAGAGCCTGGCTTAAGTGGTGTTTGCTCATTTAGCGCATACAGCCAAAGACCTCCCTAATGTTTCCCATTGGTAATAGAAGTGAAACAAAAACCTTTATTGCCCCAAATATTGGTTCTGCAGCAGCATGGGATATTTTATCTGGAAAAAAATCATTACAGATGAGATGCTGAAGAAAAAAAAAAAAGCCCTTTTAAACAGATAATAGACTTTCTTCTCCTGTTCTCTTAATTCTTTATGAACACTCAGGTGTATACTAGATCCCCATTTCAACTAAAGGCACTCCCCATTATGAAAAAAATGTAAGTTAAGCTTCCTTTTCCTCTCACATACTAAAAAGTGCAGGTGAATGAAGTTTACTGTAGTCAATGTAGTTGAAATTTGGGGACACGTATACTGATGATCACTGAGAATTTAGCCTTAAGAGAATAGAGAAAAACAAAACAGATACTGCAGCAAATTCTACTGGAATGAGTGTTGAATGACAAGACTTGAGGAACGTACAAAATCTCACTCTGCATGTAAAAAGCAAAGGCAACAGCCTGAACATGCTATGATGCATAGAGAAAAGAGGAAGTACTGGCCTCATGATTAATTTTCCCAAGGTAACAAAAAGCTTTGATAGGACATTTCCATCTCTGATAGTGAGATGGAAGATCCAACGTTAGAGAGGAAACACGTGTGGGGGTACATGTACTTCCCTTCCTGGTTCAATTGCCTTCCCTACACTTCGCAATTGAAAAGAAACAGAATAAAGTGTATAATGGAAACAATATATTGCTTTGGGTAGGTGGTCCAAAGAGTTTGCAGAAGCCCTGGGTTTTGAAAGGAATCTTGATACTGCTGCAGATATCCAGAAATCACCTGCTAATCGATCTATTACTTCTTCCACGATAAGACGAAATTACTGTACTTCCATGAAGTACGTAAAAATTTGTACCAAAAACAAAACAAAAAAACTAAAACCACAACTACTTAAAAACTGACTTTTTGTTGCTAAACTTCATTTTATAAGAACTCCATAGAAACATGAATATACTAGCATCCTAATGCTCTTATTATTGGCATCAGTTGCCCCCTATCATAAGCATTTTCAAATAGGAACAAGAGGTAGAAAACTGATAGGAGAGGAGATGAGTCCTGGAAATCAGCATGCCACTAAATTGATACAATGTAAACACCATATAGTATTGGAAAACCACTGCTGGGGGTAAATGAAATGAATTCACTGGGGCATCTAATCCTATTTCTGGAACACTTAAAGTGTTTAAATGCACTGGAAAGCAAACAAACTTCAAAGTGATCATTATACCCCTGACACTAGTACTTGCGTGGCTGAAATCTTTATGAGATTAACCTCCTACAGGGAAAGGAGTTGAACACGGTCAAAACCACTTTGGACCTGTCAGGAAGATACCAGCCTGAAAGCTCCGTTTTAGTCAGAAATGCAGCTAAATGCTCAGCATTGAAAGAAGTTCAATATCTTGAGTGGAACTCACTAATTAGCCTGCAGTGAGAACCATGGACATAAAGTCAGTTAGTTCTATGTCCAAATTTTGTTCCTTACTTAATTTGTAAGTTTCAGTTTCATATCAACAATTTCTTCCTAAGAAAAAACTGTGATTTCATCACAGTTCAGATCAAACTCATTTAGGCGTTATCTCCAGCACAGTTCATCTCTTTCTCTGACAGAACAATTCAAAAACACACAGCCATCCCAGCTGAGAAGAAACCATAAAACATTTTAAAATATTTGCACAACATTACAGTTGGAGGGAATGTTTGAAGCTTATGTATATATGCACAAAAACACTCTAAAAATCTACCAAGACTGTGAATAAGATTTGTTGGCACCTTACGAAACTACAAACTAGTTTATGTTGCAGATCTTGCCTAACATATTTTTCATCCTCTTACTGAATTGCTCTAGAGAGATGCTTCTTTTCTTTTGAAGAGAGCGCTTATTTTGATTTGTAGTCTGAAATCTTGCATTTTTATTCTGTCAAAAGTTTTACACAAACAAAGTGCTGTAATGGAACATTAGCCTATAAGAGTTTGTCATACCGTAGGAGATCTACCATTGATTTTTCAATGAATATAGCAAATGGTAAAAAATAAAGCACACATCCCTCAGCAGTAAATACCTTGGTGACTATTTTTCTTTTCTGCTGTTTTCTGTTCTACTATCCTCTGGCAATACTTAGTACAACATGGTTTCTTTAAATATAACTTCCACAATGTGAAAATAGGTTGAGAGCTGTATGGGAAGAATTACTAAGACACTCTTATTGCAGGTATGTTTGATTCATAGGAAGACAAAAAATAACACATTGTCAGTGATATGGACTGAATGTAAAAACAAAAATGTCTTTTTAAATATTTGAATTTATCTTGACTCAAATAGTGGACAGATAATTATATACATGCTCTTTTTTTCTTTCCTGTTGTACTGACTGCTCAGAGTTTGGAATCCTTCTCCAAAGTTCATTGAATCAATGTAAGATTTATGTGTATTTTATCAGGACTTGAGGATACTGCTGTTATCAAGAATACTCACTGGACTGAGATGCTTAGTTGCCTCATTGGGTTGCAACTGCTGCTGCAGGCAGTCCCCAGTCCAGCCCTCACTGCTTGGCTCCACAGGGTGTTTGACTGCCCCTGGCCTCTCAGTGCCTCCTGCAGCTTTGAAGAGCTCTGGAGCTCCAGGGGGCTTCTCCCCTCCCTGAAACTATTGTTGTCAGTGGAAATCCAAAGTTTCTTAGGCTGCCCCTGGCCCTAATTATTTCAAGGCATAAATGCTTGTGTAGACAAAATGCATGGTGTGACCTCAGTAAAACCATTTTAAAGCGAGAACTCCATCCCTGCAGCTTCTATTTTATATAACTCTATATACTTACATAAGCACCTGTGTACACACTACTGCCTGCATACACTACTACTATAGATCCTTAGTAATCATAGGGTTGAAGCTTGTCTGAGGGCCATCAAAAGTGGACAGAAAAGCAATTCTTTTAAACCATATGATTCTTCAATTAGTGTGCATTATTAAAGGTCCCAGTGTATGCCATGGTGTAATGCTTCTTGCTGTACAAAAAAATCTTGTTAGGTCATTTCCCTTAACAAGCAACACTTATTCAAAATACCCTTTAAATGCACACGAAGTTTCAGTACAAGCATTCATTTCACTAGACTTGTTTTTCAGAATGAAGAGGAAATATATCCTTTTAACAAGTTTGCTCCTCTGTAGCCTACTTGTTTAAGGGCTGTCCCATGGCATTCATTTAGCTACAATGCTTTACCATAAAAACACATGAAAATGGAGCCTCTTACTTACAGTGAGGCCCAGGAGAAAGAAAACAAAACACAAGGGAGCTACCATTAAGAACACTTCTTATCATCAAGGCACAAATAAACATTAAAGGTTGGCATCTCCTGGCAGAATTTGAAAATTAGGTGATTGATCAGAAGCATTCTGTCCTGTTTGCAAATTCATTTTCTTCATATTCTCTGCATGCCTCATTTGAATTGTGCATCATTTGTTTATAATGATTAATTAAGTTGACAAGTGGGAATGAGTGACTGCTACAGAAACCTAATGAATGAAATTATGATACAGTTCTTCCAAATTTCATCTCATTACTTCTTCTTGGAAAACAACTGAAATGCCTAGGATGTCATTTTCTTCTTCTAATATAGTGTCTTCAGTGAATATTTCATCTCTTTAATCAATTTAGTCTACAGATAACACCAAGTACTGATTTGTTGGTTTTTGCTTGTTTTTAACTACAAGCACTCTTACACTGCTCTAAAGATGTATTATTTTGTGGCATATCTTGTAGCGTAACTTGTTTAGAAAGAAGTCTAAACTGATATAATCAGTTTTAAAGTGATCTGGCTGAAGTGGCTATTGCCAATGTTTAACCTCAGTTGAGGAAGGACAATCTCTCCCAGATCACTATAGCATAAATTAGGAGAGACTTTTCCCATGAAAGAAAGAGTGCAGGAGCTTAAATTTTAAATCATCTCGTAGAATAACCTGCCTCTGACTACTCACTAGAGACTGAGTCAAGGGAGATGAGTGACAGTACACTTCCTTGTGTTAGTATGATCTTTTTAGCCCATTTGAATATCGCCTCTGTTTCCTGACTCCAAAAATGTAATAAACAATATGAAACCTCCATCTTTGTGTAAACTAAAAAAAAAATCTACGCACACTTGTAGGCTTCACAGGATAAGAACTTGGTGCTGACAGCAAGCTTCACAGTTCAATATTTAGCCCGCTCTGCCACAGTGGTGTGAAAGAGGATGGTTTGATAAAAGACACCCTGAAAGATCTCACATTTGAACTGAAAAAAAGTTTTCTTACATAACTTCAGCACTTTGAGTTCTCCCAAATTTCAATTTATCTTCTTTAATAATCTTTTAAAATCAACAAACCCAAACTATTACTGACATAGTAGTACATAGTAAATAATACTATAATAATAGTAAGACTATTTTAAGTTTTGGTATCAAGATTTGCATAAACTCATTCCCAACACCTGCGGCAGAATATGCAGTTACATTTCAAAAATTAGAAAGAACAACGGCAGAATGTTAAAAAAAAAAAAAAGGAAAAGCAAAAAGAAAAAAGCTGTGCTGAAAAAAGAAATCTTTTTTCCACATCTTCATCCTCACTGTCCTAAAACAAAAAAGAAATCTATAAAGAAAGAGGATAAAGGAAACAAACCTAAACAAAATCCTGAACATTTTTTGTAAACAACTAAAATGATATAAAATAATCCTTTGTCTAGAGGAAGCAATCAGTATCAGAAAGGGACAGCACAAGAAATTATTGGTAGGCCACCAATGTCTAAATCTGTCTACACCTGAATCTAAATCTAAGTCTAAATCTGAATTATGAAGAAACAAAGATTGCATTTAAATATTATAAGTCAAGACGTTTTTTTAAAAAGTTTGGTGTTATGTTTATTCTAGTCTGGATAGAGCAGAATTGGTAGCAGACTTCAGTGCTGGGTAATCACTCAGTGGATCATCTTACTAGAAGCTCACTACCTAATTACAGAAATTTTTAAGTGAAAAAAATATGTTGCAACCCACATTCGCATCAGTGGTTTGAAATAGTGTCTAACAAATGAAAGCTCATGCTGTCTCTTTCTCCTCTGGCTGTCCACCACAGTTGTCTGAGACTCATAAGAACTATCTCAAATCAACATGAGGCTACCAACATCACTTTGTGGACAATTTTACACTTGAAAGCATTTCTTTGGAGCTGTTTGCCTTCGAAGGGGAGTGCTCAAGAGTGTTAATTTGCTGAAGACTTGGCCTGCCAGCAAGTAACTCCAGCTTGATAAGCAAGGCTGGCAGATGATACCATTGTATCCTGTGAAGACAGGATACAAGTTGGCACCTCCCTGCTTCCTCTTACTGGCTGACTTAAATTTGCAAGGCCTGGAAGATGGGAACAAAAGAGTTCCTGCTGAGATCCCAAAGCCACAACTTGTTACTCCAAAAAGAGCTGACTCCACCACTTTGGACTTATAAGTTTGTACTGTCATTGTTAGGCATCCTCAGCCAAACAACAGCACCCCCAATGACTCATCACTGCTAAGATCAGCATCCGACACCAAGACACTGCTGGATCTAGGAGTGGTGAACTGGTTCGTTTTGTTATCTGCCTGCCTCTCTTCCTCCATTTTCTATCTTCTCTCTTTATCTTCTTTTATTCTTTTAATCTTTGAAGTAGCTGTTGCCTAAAATTGTCTTACCTGTAATGCTCATTAATCGTTATCAGCCAATTAGCCAATTTAACCTCCAAGTAGTTGTGGTTAGTTGTCAAGAAAGCTCTCAATAAATTGATGTGTGTTATTCCTGTGAGTATTGGATGACGCCATCACAGTAGCAACCCCTTGCTGACTAGTGGAAGTGCAACTCAGCAGATAGAAAAAGGTTCACCTCCCCCAAAACCCGCTGACGAGACAACAGCACTCAAGTAGACTGTTCAAACACCCTATCAGGCAACCAGGTAATTGGCTTCACACGGTTCGGAAGTTATCTGCTCTATTATGCTGCCGAGCTACTTGCAGGATTACTGTGCGCGTTCTAATGCTGCAGAGTCGTTCCTAGAAGGTATGTCCCAAACTCAGGATATTATGGTAAGAACATAAGGCATTCATCAGATGAACAATACAGCTAGTCTGCTGTTCTGCTTCTACAGTAGCCACAGTCAGCTATTAATTTTGTAAAATGACTTTTAAAGAATAACCTGTCAACACACATCTTTCTCAAAATTTGCAATTATGTAGAATTGATTCTGTGAACTCAGAGAAACAGGTTTTCAGAATATTATCTACCGTGTGCAGAAGTTATGAATGCTAACAAATTATTAAATATGACAGTTTCTTGTGAAAATGAGTTTCACAGAGCATTGTTTTCAGAAAAAAAAGTATTTTACAAAAAATTGCTACATGTTAAATTATTAAAAAACACAGAAAAGCAGTATTTAGAAGTTTTTTCAAGTCTTCTTGTTATTAAGTGATGTTTGGCATAACTTTTCCAGTCTGTTCATTTCTGTACATCTTTCTGTATCCACAGAACTTTTTTGCAATTTCACAAAGAAAACCTGAAAAGTTTCCTACACTTCTATTCTTTAAGAGAGTTGTTCGCCAGAAATGGGTATACAGCATGAAGCTGTGGCACTAGTTTATTTAATGGAGTATTTCCATAACTAATTTTTATCAGTGTTTAAAACAGTTCTCCTTGTATTGCTTGCTTTTTAAAATTTTAGTGCATATAGAATGCTTCCAATCAACTATTCACAATGATTAGCATTAACTGTTAATTCAGAAATTCAGCAAGTGCAGTACTTGTTCTGTTTATCAGTATGCCTTGAATTTATGTTAATAGCATTGATCTTTGCCTACCATCAGATTGTCTTTTGAAGGACTTTCCTTGTGTAGCCCACATTTTTTCTTTGCTTTGATCCACCTAAACACTGAGCATCAAATGCAAAACCTGCTTCGCTGACCAGCCCTTTCACCATTTTCATCCACTTAGAGAGAACACAGTTCTAATGCTTAGTATATTTTAACAGTTCATTACTACTATTAATACTCTTTTTAATGAGTAATAACTCTATTCCTCCAATTACTCACTCTTTTGATTAGTTTATGCTGTGGAATTTTAGCATAAGAAATTAAAATCTCCAAATAAACTTTCTTAGTGCATCCTCTTTTGACAGTTTGTTTGCTTTTGTCATGTGACTCCGCTTGTTGGTTTATATTCTAACAAGTCAGGTCACTGTTCTAAAATATAGTGTTTACTTATTATTCTCTCCTTTTCCAAGTATGAACAAAAAGGTATTGAAAAAGTGAACTCTATTCCCCTGGACGATTCTTTTCTCAGTCTTAGAGGAAAAATGAAATAAAGCAAACAAATAAGTGAACAAAAAACAGCAACACAAATAGTAGACAACACAACCAAACAAGAAAGCACAACATCTGCTACCATCTACTCCTCCTCCAGTATAGTGACCAATTTAAATTAAAGACTGCATATTTATGTTTGTAGATCAACCACTGTGTCTTAAAGTACTTCAGGGTTCCTTCAAGTCTGTTATCTAGTTCTGTTTACTTTTATTTCTCTAATTTATCAGTTTGTTCCATTACATTTACACTGAAAAATGTAAATCTGACAGGCCTTAAATGTTTTAAAATGGAAAGAATGTTCCTATCACACTCTGTAAAAAAAAGTAATTTAGAATTTTCAGTACTTTGATCCTCCTTAAATGACCCTGTTCCTCACCTGGCAGTTCACTAATTCATAGTTTTAGGCTTGTTGTCTGTAAAGTAGATATTCCTTAGTAAATAAAGAATCCACAAAAAAATATACAAATTACCCTCTAATTTACATCTGTATTTAGAACTTTGTTGATACAATTATGTTACTGTTATTAGGAAGATTCTGTTTCTAGGGAGAGCATTCTTTATTTTTTAAATTTTTATCTCAGGAAAGTGAAATAAACAATTAATGTAAATATCAGGCTGTGCTTCCAAAACAAAATTATTTTGGGTGTTGCAATACGTAGGGTTGGGATCCTTTTTAATTTTCCAGCTGCAGTGAATTACATTTTTCCTTAACCATGTAAAATATTGCTCCGGTGGGCATATCTTTTTTAGATATGCATCCTTGGACAAAAACTAAACCAACCTGTAGGTTTTTGTAGACACAGTGTGGTTTTCTGTTGCCCTGTGAGATTTCAGAAGCTGTGTTTGCACTTGTGTTTTGGGGTGAAAGGGAGACAAGTCAGCATGAAAACAGTATAAGTTATGTTCAAAACCATTGCTCACAGCAGGTTAAAAACAATTGCTTCTTCTCTAGTTTCTGACAACAGGTCACACGTGCAGATCTTAGCACCATTGTGAAAATTCAAAACTGTACATTCAACTTGGCTTCTTTATGCTATTGTTGGTTTCCAAAACCCAGGTCAAATTACAGATATCATCAGGGACCAGAGTCCTCTATGCTAGCTTGACACTGAAATGCAGCCTATAGTAGATGACATGTTGAAACTTCTATCCAATTAATATTCTCTAGACATAAGTCTAGCACTATTCTCCCAGCAGATTCAGCAGAGCTTAGTTTTAAAAAAAGTCATACATAAGAATATCATAAAGTGCTTCTACCTTCACATTTTTGTTATTGTGGCTTTGGATATAGCAATTTTGCTCTCTTTGTTTTTCATGTCCTTTGTTTGCTAACAAGCATGGACTAGACAACTCACCATTTACAGGACAGGTGATAAGGAAGAGCAAAGACTGAAACAAGTTTATTAATATTTGTTTGTCAAGATATTATTGGGATTAACTTCTATCTTCCAATTTAAATAGGATTAAAAGGATTAGCTTGAATAATAGAAGCATACAGCATATTATAAATACTTATGCTTCATTTAACTAATAGGTTTGGATAGGAACATAAGATACATTATTCCAGGATAGCCTATAATTACATTATTTTTAAATAATAAAAAAGAAACTCATGAGTCATTAATAAGGAGATGACTTTGGAAAAAGGCAAATTCATTCAGCAAATATAATTTTGCACAAGACATTTCCTATTTTTATATACAGTTAATAGCATCTATTATGCAGTCTTCAACTTAGAAGGTTGTGTTTCTTGAGAAATGTACTTTAAAACAGGTTTAATTACACAGTATGAGAGTTCTTTTGGCAACATAAACAGGGAGAAAGTCATTTGCGCTTTAATGAATGTTTTGAAGGAGAAAACCAACTTCTTTATTGAAGTACTCCAAATTTCTAGCAGTAGGAAGAGAATGCAGATTACAGTCTATTTTCCCTACCATATGTCATCACTAAAGTGACTGAAAAATATGCTATATTTACCTTGTTATATAAGATTCTTCAGCACAATTCTAATTATTATTACTTTTTGTCTAACAAAGAGAATTACAGCATCCTGAAAGTGAGCTGAAGAGAGGAAAAAACACATTTTGACTAACGTCTACAGTGCACTTGAACAGCTCTTTTTCATGTAGGAGAAATACACACAACACTACAGGAATATTAGAGACAGATATCCACTTGTCTTTCTACCTTTTGTTAAAAATAACAGACCTCTTTAAAAAAAAAAGATTTTGTTTTGCAAGGCAGGACTTCCTTCAACTGACTCATTAAAACCGTTTTTTACCTTATATTACCTTTAGTTATCAGAAGAGATACTGGAACAAGAGGCCTGCTGCAACTTAGGCAGGACTTCAAGCAATGTAACTCTTTTTACACTATCGAAATAATCTGCTTCAGTTCCATTCAGTGGCACTAGGCAGGTGAGGGAAGAGTTGTGTTTTTTAATAGCTGTCATTCTTTCAAAATTGCAAAGTTGCCACTTAGTGTTAACTCTGGAGGAAGCTTTCACAATATGATGAGCTGTGCAGTAGTAAACAAACCACGATCATCAGAAGATTTCATGAAACAACCAGAACAGATGGAAATCATTTTCAGACACTACTTATCTATGCTGGCTTTAAACCACTGAGATAAAAATAGAACAGTCCTACTTACTTTAACTATATATCCTCCCTTACCCTACTGAGTCTTTTTTTTCCCCTATTTTTGTTTTTATTGCTATTTTGAAGAGTATTTCAGTTCAAAGTTTAAATTTGATGACTGCAGTTGATAATAAAAGTAGTTGTAAAGTCAGGGATACCTTTTTTATCTTCTTCCACCATTACCTCCTTCTCAACTTCCCACAGAGATTACTTTGTCTCTGCTTACCAGATGTTTTTGCCTTTCTAACTGATTTTCTTTGTCTCCAGCCCACTCCATTTCCTGAGTTGTTTCAAGGTCTTTTTTCCTCAAACTCCCACTCCTCAAAGTTATCGTTGTTTACAGGTTCAGTGGGTGCGTCCCATTCCAGAAAGTGTTTTTAGAATGCGTTTGAATACTTTGCTTGCATGTATGATTTGGTTCTCTTGCCATATTACGTATTTAATAAGTCAGCAGCTGACCATTTGAGTGTTTTAGCATATTAAAAAAGTCTTAGCATAGAGAGGTGAACCATTTCAATTATTTATCCCACTTTCTTCATTCTCCACATTAGGTTCATTTTGGACTTGAAGTTTTGCACTGGAATTTGAGAGAAGCTTACAGTAAAGAAACTTATGGAGCTTCACTTCAGCTTAAAATGCTTTAAGAAATATTTAGGGATTTTAAAACTACAAAATCCCACCATAAGTGAGCAGATCACTAAATGCAGTCAAACAAACTTCTATACCATAGCTGTTGAATTCCAGATGTCTATGCAGTTGAGTCCTATTGATTTCACTAAGAGCTCTTTAGTTTTTCACTCCTCATTTCAATGTGGTAACTACTATAAAATTCTGTGGACAAATGCTGGACTATGTGTGCTTGCACAGACACTCACTGCAGACACATACACTCACGCACAGATGCATTCACTGCATGCCCAGTTTGCATTTCCAGTATCACATTGATTCTAAAATTCCCCCAGCATGCATTCATGATGTAAGAACTGAATACCTTTTGAAACTCCTCGGATTTAAGTATAAGAAATACAGTTTAAAAGTATAAGTAAGTGGTTGGTTGTGGAATTCCCATCTACCTCAAATGCAGACAAAAAAATGGAGTGCACAGTGGAGAATTTTTCCAGTGGAAAAAAAGACCTACTATGTCATTTCCAAGTTTTATCCTACAGGGAATTTCTAGCCCTAAGTTATAAATTCCAGAAAATAGGGGCCTATAACAGAAACAATGACAGAACCTTAACTATAGCATTGCTAAAGGCAGTGCTGCAATAAAATGGAATGACCTGTAAGATAAAATGTTTAATCTTTTGAGTGAGATGTGGCCTAATATCTCAGAAGCAGAGATAGGGGATGATTCAGGCTCTTCCTTGCAGCCTCTTATATGCCCTTTATGAAATACACCATCACTCTCAGCTGCTTTTCCCTTTCAGGCTGAATCTTGTTTCACAGCATAGCCAAATGGACTAGAAGAGTCATAAAGAACCAATTTATGGCCACAAACTTTTCAGCAAAAACTATTTTTCAAAATGTAAATTAGTGGCAACAGAAGCAGAAGGATCAGGAGAAATACATTTGCTCAGAGACATAGGTGGTACAGATGTATTTTTGAGTTTCTTTTCTATTTCTCACTTCTCTGAGAAAGAGTATAACATCATTGGAAACTTTATGTCACTGAAAATAGTTTGGTGAAACTTTAATTGCAAAAATCAAAATCTAAATCTTGTTCTTGTGCTTACTTTCTTTATGACAGGAGGGGTAAACAAAGAAACAAGACATTTTATATAGAAAGATAGACTCACACAGATTTTTGAATGACATGTTTGATATCAACTTAATGACATATTCGCCTGTGCCATTCAGTGGAACTGGGCAAAGTGACTTATGAGGTCCCTGCAAATGCTATATCCCATCAAATAAAGAGACATTAGTCAGCAGGACCATCATGATCCGTCTCTGATACAAAAATCTGAGACCGTTTAGAATTCACTTACTTGAGCACTGCTCCCAGCCTGGACAATGGAAAGATACTATCATATCAGAGACTGTACCACATTTATTTTCACAGGCCTTTTATTTTTACTTTTTCTCCTGTCCTAGAAGCAGGAAAAGATTTACTTCCTTTCTTCTTATTCACTGTTTCCATCTGAAGATTCCAGCTTAAAAGCAAGGCTAATGTGAAAGTAAATTCTTTTAAAGTTTGTGGGTAATTTTTCAACCTGGTACATAAGGAATTAGACACATCTCATTAAAAACAGCTGGAATTATGTAGGTAATGCCTTTCATACCACCCAGAAAATTTACCATGAGACTCTAGCCACTTCTGTTACTCAAACTTTCCTGAGGCTAAAATCACTATGATGAACATCTGGGCTCTGTTCTTTGGGGATTTCTGTTTTATTCCATCAATATTTTCCCTCGTTTTAACACATGAAAATTGTAATGAGATATTCCCATATTAGGCATATGGGAACATCCACTACAGATGATACTCACAGGAAAATCTAGTTTGTGAATCTCCTGTGCTTACCACTATTATACCTGTCATTTCTGATTCAGTAGCATTTTGCACCTGTCATTCATAGCTAAATGAAGTGCTATATATTGAGGATGGATTTGCTTGCTGTCCCAGTCCCTACACCTTGTCAAGACTGCACTAGACTGTATGTTGATTGACTTACAAGATGTTCCCAAATACTTAAGACAACAAAAAAACAACCAATGGCATTGATCAATGTATAATACTGGTAAGACTAAACAGGAAAAGAAAAATAATATTTCTAGGATTTCATTTTAACCACAAAAAAATTTTAAAAACAAATCTTTAGATTGAAGAAGTGGAAGGTTCATCAGCATTCAGTGATATTTCCTAAATACACACACACACATATATATACACACACACACCTAAATATACTTTGTTATATATTGTTATATATATGAATACACACAAAATTATGAAGAAGGCTCAGATTGGGCAATTTGGCCTTAAAAGTTTTATTATCTAACTAGAGATAATCTACAGTTGTATAGTTCAGTTTTGTCTGCCCAAACATACACACTTTTTTCACTGAGGGAAATAAATTCTGTCAGCCCATTCATTAAAAAAATTGCTTTTATTTGCTAGTTTGATCAGGCAAATATAGGCTCCACCATTTTAAAAGCATCCTTTTTTGATCAGTTTTTAATGCAGCTGATTAGGATAGAGCAATATCACAGCACTTTACACATTCTTTCCTACTATATATGGACAATATATACACAGTTATCTTCTGCTTTTATAAATGATGAACTTTTTAGAATTGACATAGATCATAATCATGATTGTCACAACAGAAATACATTTCGTAAAATTCCTGTATTCACTGAAGAATCATCACAGGTGCATGTCTGTTTCAGAAAGCAGCTTTTA
>PPHD01008422.1:0-21792 GCA_002909625.1 Bambusicola thoracicus | reverse complement strand
GCCCCGTCCCTGGAGGTGTTCAAGGCCAGGTTGGATGAGGCCCTGGGCAACCTGGTCTTGTAAATGGGGTGGTTGCTGGCCCTGCCTGGCAGGGGGGTTGGAGATTCATGATCCTTGAGGTCCCTTCCAACCCAGGCCATTCTGTGATTCTGTAATATCCCAAAATGACCCATAAGTATCACATTTTTATTTTTACCCCCTTCATGCAACACTTCTTAATTTCCTTTTGGCAAGCCGGTTGTAATCTTTAGCTGGTAACTAATTTGGTCATAAAATACTGACCCAGATTTTTCTAGATAATTAACAAGTCAGTCAAATCAGAAGAAGCAGGTGTGGTATATTTTCAGAACCAGTGGAGAAAAGCGGTTAGCTGGTGTTTTAATTCTCATTTCCAGTAATGAACTATGTAACATTCTAGCTGGCTAATGTAATTAGCCTTGTCTCCTCCTCCCCTTACTTCCTCACTTTAAAAAAAAAAAAGGAAACTCGAAACAGAAATTTAGGGCAAGAATTAGTGACCATTTTGCACTCTTCTTACGAACATGTTATTAACCTTCTACACTGAACCTTTTGCAGAACGTTGATAAAAAATGTATACAAGTACGTATCGTGTTACGAGCTGAGACAGAAAACAATATTTCCATTCTTCAAGCAATTAATTATTGTGATTAATGTATTTCCCCTTCTCTAAGCACAATTCTGCCAGACAGAGCCAGCCCATTGACATATTGTGGAATTATAATGCATATCTAATTAAAGGTGACCTGAAAAGGCAGGGTGTTTAGCCTTCCCTGTCAGGACCAAGCAACTGTTAATCAGAAAGTGCTTGCTTTTCACACCACACCACCCCTCCCTTTTTTTATTTTTGTGCTAATTTCAAATCTTCTCCCTGCATCAGTGAGCAGATGAGATCTTCAGCCAGCTTTCATCTTTCAGAAAAATGAATAGTGCAGAAAGAACATTATCAAATGAGCTGTTGAAGAAGTCAGTGAATATGTCATTGAGTGTGACTGCTTCCAGAATGAATTTAGATTTATCTCTGTTATCTCCCCTCTCCCGACTGGCTCTCCACACACTGTTTGCACGCAGTGCACATGTCAGCCAGGGTGGGTCATAATGAATCATGAGGGACAGTTACTTGTAGTACGATGACAGGTCCAATTGTGATACAACTTGTTCTGGAATTAAGTTTGTTAACATTATAAATTGTCTCATTTGACCAGAGGTTTAAACACCTAGAAGATTTTATGTATGCAATTTCTTAAAGTATTTCATTTCCATTAAGCAGCTGCTGCTTACTGTATTTCACAAATGAAATTGTTTCATCACATCAATAGCTGCACAAAACAACTGTGACAACAAGAAGACTGTTTTTGCTCCCGTCTTGCAAACAAGCATCATTCAAATCAATAAACTCTGGCAACTGGGTAACACCAAGAGAAGATATTTAAACTCAGTTTTTAAGCACATCTCCAAATGCTTACACTAATGCAAAATTCCAACACAAATCATGGAATTTACGTACCATCCTGGTCAGTTTCTATAGAGATTGTCCATTGAGTTTGCAACATTTAATTAGAAAAAGAATAAATATTTTAATTTTTCTTTTTGAAGCAGGTGGTGTTGCTATACGTGGTGTGAAGCTGTCATGATGAAGATTATTTTTTTGCATGTGATGGCAAACAGTATGATTCAATTGCAATATTTTACCCATAGGGAGAAAAGGAAAGACTAATATTTTTCTTTTCATATAATGTCAGCATTACCATGTAACAGAATGTGATATCAAAAAACCTGCAAAGTCAGCACACCTTCTGAAACATTCACTGTATGCTGTAAAGCCTTTGGGTATTTCAGTAGTTACCTATTAGTTCATACTTGTGATCATATTTGACTAGGCTGCTCCTACGCAACAAATATGTCTCAGATGTTTGCAGTTAAACAAAATCAATCAGTAACATCCCTGAAGTTTACAAATATTTTACAGTTAATTTATCAGAATCAGTTGGTGCACCAGATTTGTTTGTTTGTTTGTTTATTGTTAAGCAGAATCCTTGGAAGTCAGAGAAGTTTCTCCAAAGCTGTTTTCTTGGGGATTTTTCTGTGTGTCCACTGTTAAGCAGGGACAGTTTGCACGCTTCAGTGCACAAGTCCTTAAGAAGTATTTTAGTGTGAATTACTCCCACCTTGCAGTTTGCTTCCTTTGTAAGCCTTTGACACAGCTAACGTAAATAAGTTGTTTGCTCCAGAAATGCCTATGAAAAATCATGTGCCAGTCCCACTGGGTGCCAGAATAGGAATTTTGTGGTTCAGATGGCTGCCTGTGTCATGTGTAAATCTATGTGTCGTTGTATGTCATGCTCTAAAGCTCGATGCTGAAAGTAATGTGATCCATAGTGATGGCTACTGGCTCTATTTGTTTGTCTTCAAGTCAGAACTGCAAAACTGCCTATGCTTTTGTGGTAGAAACTGGGGCTACATATCAGAACTTCTGTATTGCAGTAGCTGGAGAGGGGAACATTATAATATAACATACTTATCAATCCCAGTTTATCCTGCAACTCTGATAGCAAACACATGCTTTCTAAAAATTATTATTGAAAAATGTTCCACATTTTTAATGTTCTGAATTTTTTTTCCTATCATAATTTCTGGAACCCAATCCTTACGTATTGGTGTTTACAGTACTAATTTAGTGATTAAAGGATTAGAGGAGTCTAAAATGGTAATAAAAAATGAAATCTAAAAAGTACATTGAAGAAGGAAAACAATCAAAACCATCCTAAAGCCAGGATGAATTTTGATCCTAAAATCTGTTATTGCAAAGCAGAGAGAGAGAGCTGCAGAGCAGCATAAGTGAAAACACTGTCATTTTGCTGCTTATAATTATGATGTATTTACAGTTCTTCATGGCTTTAGCAATCCCATGTGATATTGCTATAACTTTTTATTCAGGGCCGCAGTTGCAAAAAATTATTTACAGCCTCTTCACACAGAAACCCTGAAGTGCTTGCTTAGGGAGTGCTCTTCTGCAGAGCCTGAGAAACTGAGGCCTGGTTCAACTAAGCAGTTTTCTAACAGGCAGAGGAAATGCATGTCAGGACTGAGAATTGAAATTGTCATCATTAAGAAGTATTCTTCCTCTTTATCTCACCTTTCCCCCCACCTCCCAATACTTCTAAGACTGTGAATCACTTAGGAGGTAACAAAATTCATAAATTAAATATACTGAACGTTATTTATCATAATATTACCAACCATTAGGCACAAACAACTGCCACTTGTGTATCCTTATGAAGCATCTGCAGCTATATAGGAAACTTCTGATATAAGTGAATTTCAACAGTTTATCTTTAAGCATTGAGAATTCAAACCCTGGCGATTTCTAAAAATAGGGAAAAAACGATTTTGAAAGTATATAATATCCAGAAAATATGTTTTCTTTCCACTTCAAAATTATAAGAAGGTATTTTGAATATTAAGCCTTCCAAAAAGAACATGTTTAGCCATCTAGTTCACAGTACTAAAGATCATTGTTTTCTTGTATGCATAAAGAATGTTTTAGACGGAACATACATGAGTGTGTGTGTATATATATACGTATACATACACACCCACACATGCATGTTGTTAACTATCTTACTTTTAAATTCACCCCAGCACAATAATTCTAACCAATAAACAAGAAGAACAAGAACCTTCCCCTATAATGAATTGCTCGCCTGGTTTGCTGGTTCATTTTGCTGAGCTAGGTTACTTTCAACGTTTACCTTCAGTTCTTGAGGATCTCTTTATTTATTTCTGTATTTTAGTAATCTTTTCCTCCCATAATCAATTAAAATCTGCTTATGAAGGACTAAGTTCTAAGTTTTCTGTGTGTGTCCTCATTCTTCAATGAGTATATGTACAAGATTCCTGTTAATTTCAGTGGGATTTTTGCTTGATTATAAGGATTTCAGGATTCTACCCCCCAGCCTCAGAAAACATCAAGTGAAATGTTTATTACAATTATGCTAGAAATGAAGCCTGCAGGTAATAAACTATCAGAAGCACTGATAAATCACAGAAGTACAGTAAAGCATTTGAATAGATCAGGAGGCACTTAAATAAAAATTGTTGTTTCTATGAGCCCTAGAGTCACCAGCAGTATTTTCCTTTCATCAGACTGTGCTACAATTGATTGTTCTGAGGGTTACTGAGGGTTACTGAGGCAACACAGGAAACACTGAAATTTTACCTTGTGTTTTAAGTAACTGTTGTGAGAGAATAAATATTAGGAAGAGTCCAAGGTTGCTGTTCTACAATGGTCATGCTCCAGACACAAAACATATTGTTTGAACATAATAATGGCCGCATAAGTACTGTGTAGAAACTGGTTCCCCAGCTGATGGACCTGCTCAGGGACGTAGGTGGTTTCATGGAGCAGGAAATAGGTGCAACATGGCATGTGTAATGCTGATTGAACCTGGGCTGGAGTCTCATTTCTTCCTCTAAAGTGTACTGTTTTCATCTGCCAACCGTTACCTTAAGTCAGCATGGAATTAATGCCATAAAGAACCTTAGGCTAAGACTAAGATTGTGTATCATCCATTTGAATACTGCACACCAATTCATACTTCAGTTCATATATGAGATAATAACTGGTCATAGCTTGAAGTTGCATTCAGTTCCTTGTAAGGGCTGCAGAATCACGACCTCTGTTATTGCGGGGGAAAAAATAAAGAGAGAAAAATAAAAAAGAAAAAGAGGAGTGGGTTTTGGTTTTGGTTGGATGCACATAAATCTCAATAATTCTATTTAATTTAAAGAAGTCACTCCAGATTTGCACCAGTACTACTGAAAATCAAAATCTGGCCCATTGTCTTAGCAAAATACACAAAGTCAATATCAGTTCATTACAGAGAGGGAGAGAGAAAAGGAATGAGAGAGAAAACAAGGATTTCGTTAGCAATGCATTCTGTAGTATAAAAGATAAAAAGGAATATCCAATTAACACACCACTATAATTGCTTGCAGACATTCTTTTTTATTTAAAGATGAAATAGCTAAGAGTTCTCATCAAAACTAGGGTCACAGCCTACATATTAAATGAAAGAAATTGATTGGGCTTTATTACACCCTGACTACTGCAAATGTGCCTCAATCACTGATTGCTATAAATTTATTCTTATAAACTACTAATTGCCCAAGTCATAATGGTAACAATGGTATAATGAAATTATCTTGATCAAGCTGATGCACAAATTTTGCTTGACAACATGAGCAGTGTGAGAAAAAAGGAAAGAAGACATGCATACAAATACATAATGTTTCATTAAAATTAAAACCAATGTTAAAACAACTGTTCTCTGAAGTATACAAAGTTCTGTATTAGAAGGGCTTCCTTTAGAAAAAAAATCATTTAAGGAGACAGGCATTTACATTTATAATAAAATGATCTTGCATTTTTTATTTGTCTTGAAAATTAATGACTTACTTAATCACATTTGATCAAAGGAGATAAGTTGATGTAGTCATGTGTTTCTGATTGCATTAAGCCTGATCTGGAGTGGCATGATGGATATTTAATAGTCTTGCTGTCCCTCTGTATCTTGTCACCATTTCTTGATATGCATGGATACTGTAGAGTACACCGCAGCACAAAACTGTACTTTGAATGGAACAGACTAAGTTTAGGGAAAAAAAAAGGAAATTGTGCTGTGATTTACATGGCGGAGCTTTTACAAGTAGGTTATCCATTGTCAAAAGGCTTTTCTTTAAAATACCAAACCTTACTTACTCTGTACGTGGATTGAATCATTTTCTGCCTTCAAAAACACTTTTTGCTTCTATGCTGTCTGTACTGGAAAAGCCTCTAATAGGTTTCAAGGGTTACACAGAGGAAAGGCGTGTACCAGGGAAGATGGCCATCCAGAAGCTGTCAGAAATTTCTAGAAGCTGAAACGCAGAGCATTGTGTGAAATGCCAAAAGCCACTACTATTTATATTGAGCTAATAGCTCTTTCTACAAGTGTCAGCTGAATCATTCAGAGGGAATGTTGGTATGTATGAGAAATTATTTCTGAGCAGTTCAAATGTAGTCTCAACTGTTTCAGAATCCCACAAAAAATAAGAAAAATTCAATTCATGCTTAATTTTTTTCATTAGAGGCATCATTAGGATAATTCTATTTCTTTTCTCTGTGAGTGTGTCTTGCTTTGCTCTCTGAAAATACAGATCCAGAGCTTAGTACAATAGGACCATTTTTTCATTCTTGAAATGAGGGGCTCCATAAAGTGGTAATAGTTGACACAACCCCATGGGAATGTAAAAAACAGAGCTGAAAGGGTTTCCAGAGGTCACTGAGCTCAGCTGCAGCCCTAACACAGGCGGGCTGTGTGTTGGACAGGCTGCTCCACGTTGTAACTATTGCAGGCTCTATTTACTGTGACTGCCAGAAGGCTTTTTGCTACAGACTAACTCAACTCCCTTTTGCTGTGATTTATGCTCATTGATGGTTATCCGACCTATAACGACCATAAAGAACGGTTTATCCCTTTGTTCCTTGCAGTATCTGTTACACATCAGGAATCCATGGCTCTGCCCCTCTCTGTTCTGTACAGCCTTCACACAGGTGTTTCTGCTTCACGTGATCACACCCAGCTCCTCATCCTAATTACTAAGTACAAGTCAAAGGTGGTCCTGGCTTAATTAGAACTGCTGGGGCCCAGCTGCCACGATCACCCTTTTAATCAGTGATGGAATGCAGAGGTGCCTTTAGGAGGACAGGATAGCTTCTCTCTGCCTTTCTTTCTTCCCTCAGTGCTGCTGTTTAAGCCTCCAGTCCAGGGCAAATGTTTTAAAAACGCATGCATGCCAATATATGTATATATACAAGGGTAACGTGCAAGAGTCTGAGGCAGAAACAAAAGCAACAGCCCCGGAGTGAATCGTGTCGTTAGCACCTGCTCGGTGTCCCGAGGGCACTGTGAAGATCGCCACCAGCTGCGCGAGGCCGCGTGCTGCAGGGAGGGGCGCGCGGAGCCTCGTGCTGGCTGCTAGCGGCCGCCTGCCGTCCCCTCAGCGCTCACTCAGCACCGCTCCGACGCCTGAGCCGCTCGGTGGACCGCGAGTAGGGTAAGAACAGGCTCAACGAGTGCCTGTAAAACGGGTTTTGTGTGTTTGTTGTTTGCTCTTTAATGGTGTTTAATGCCGATCGCCCTCTCCCCAAGCTGAGGGCGTCTCTGCCTCCCAAAACAAGTTTGTGATTCTTCCCAAGATGTCGCCCTCCCAGTGCGTGACCCAACGGTGCCTCTCTACAGGGTTGGGTGGACTTGGTGCTTCCCAAACCGCTTGGCTGGAAGCAGTGCTTTAGGACTGACTTTCAGTGGCTAGGATTTCTCCCTTGTGAGTGGGCTTGTTTATTCCATGCAAGCAGTGTAAAGTTCTGTGGCACACAAAGTTTTGATGCAATGAACTTATTGCTGATTTGGTGGCACTGATTCTGTTCAACAGAGCGTGTGGTAGCAGCTGGTAAGATCTTACTGACTCATTTTGCTGCGCGTTGGAACTCTGCTGTGGTGTGGGTAGGTTGTGTTGATTATTATTTCTGTTTAAGAAGCACTACCCCTCAGATTTAGTAGTGATTGACTCTTTTTGACTGCTCAAAAAGACAAGGGTTGGGGAATGAGGGGAGCTGGCTTTACTGCTAAATATTGCTTCATGCATGTTGATGTGAGCTCCTGTAATTGTAGAGACTCCTGCCTTTAGGTTACGCGTTCCACGTGGACTTGCTTTCCAAATGTGTATTTTAATGTTCAGAATAGACCAGGTCTTGTTCTTCTTTCTATCCATTCTGTAGTTAAATAAACAGCAGATACTAAGTATTATGATGGATGGATTGACAATCTGCTATTTCCTTTCTTTTAGTATTACTTCATTTTTGTTTTGCATTATTTTTTAGTACTTTGTTGTCTGAGTGGGTGAAATGGTGGCATTTCTTTAGCTTATTCCTACAGGCTGCTAGATGTGAATTTCTGGAAAAAGTACTCTTTACATGTCTGTGTTCCTTTCCCCCCTGTGGCTTTCTTTATCATTATGCTGTTAATTTCAGTTGCCGTTTTCAAGTTCTGTTGCTCCATTTCCTGCTAGCAGGTAGAAAATTATGTATATCTGCAAATGGGCCTATGTATATGTGAAAGAGAGAGTGACCAGTACAGGACATAACTGGCATAAAAATTGCAGTCCTCAGAAGTTATGTCAGAGAAGAAGAAGCCATGCAACAACACTTATGTAGATGATAGGGGTATTTGACAGAATTTCTGAGCTGTTAAAATTAGGATTTCAATCCAGTGCTTGCTGAGAAAGTTCCTTAATATTATTAGTGCATCAGTGATAACTGGAATGCTGTGAAACATCATCAGTATCTCTGGAATTTGTAGAACAGGAGTATGAAAGCAAAGATTTCTAAATGGCCTATTCACATAACGTTGTAACACTTTCTTCTGTCATACTCATCCATTCCTTTATCTGTCCATCTCTCTATCTATTCTGAAATGACAATCCTAACTTACTTTAAACTCTCTGAAGGTATATTCTTAAATTTTAATGTTGGAAAAGCTTCATGATGACTAGTACTTTGGCTTAATGTGGTATAGCTTCTGACAGCTGCTGCTGTAAGAAAAGCAAAGGATGACTGCATTAATGTCAGTTTCTGTCAGATTCTGGTTGCCAAACTCTTGCAGGGATGGTGACAGTGAACCAAACAAAAGTGACAAAAGGTGTGAAAGCTGTGATTTTTAAATGAGAAAGTGTGGACACTTGCATCTCACTTAGAACTGCATGAAGACCACAAACTACATGTAGACTTCTTTGATCTTTGCTCCCACTCAGGTCTTTTACCTTCTCTTGGCACTATTAAAATGAAATATAAATATTGACAAGTATGGAGTGGTTCAGACTAGAAACAGAAATATAGCAATAACTATGGAATGCACTCTAAGGATAAGGTAATCTTGAGGTATGACTTTAAGAGTACTGAAACTCTTCTGAACAGCATCTCACAGTTGTAAGGTCAATGAAAATGTCGCCTTGTTCTTAAGCCAGATGAAAGTGAGGGGTGTGTATTATAGTAGTAAGCTATCTCCTCATAAAACCCTACTTCACTGTCTTTGTGTTAATTCCTGTGTCTTCATTTATCCAAAAAACAAAATGCTTCCAATGTGAGTTTCTGAACAAGAGAAGTGGTATGCACCTGTTAGATGTAAGCAGAATAATTTCTGCAGCTGCTGATCAAACACAGCATAGTTGTTGGTCTTGTTCAATTTATTACAGTATCTCTAAACCTTCCTACTCTGGGATGTCCAAGTAGCAGAACAAAGATGCAAGTGAACAGTGTGCTTTCCACATTCTCACTTTTGTGTAATATATGTTGTATGGGAACTGTTGAATCACGGCCTGAACCTCTGATTGACCACCTGAGGTGAATGCTGAGTCAGCCGCAGGGGCACAGGTGAATGCAATTTCACCTGAGTGACTGGAAGCCTGGCTCCACCCCTCCTAGACCCCATTTAAGGGCTGGCTCCCAAGGAGGATGGATCTCTATCTGGAGATCACTCCCCTTGGAGCCCTTCTGTGAGCCCAGGACATGGGTAAGCTCTTTATTTCATTACTCCTTTGTAAACGTGATAATCTCTCTGGTCCTATACCTGTTTACTTTACAATCTGTATACCTGTTTGCCATACAATATGTATACTCAGTTATAATTTTGTGACTCTACCTCAGTTTGCGACCAGCTACAGATTCATCTAGATTTGCACTAGTGCTTGCTGAGATGAAAGGCGAAGCTGAGGCTGCTGCCTGGTTTATGGTAACAGAAGTCCAAAGGAGGCAGTGAATTCATTTTGCCTGACTGTATTTCCCTGCTCTCTCTCTAGTGTCCTTTGTCCCCTGTCATTTCCATCTGCTCTTGGCATGAAAGCTGTGATGAATGGGCTGACCAGGGGGAAAAGGCAGATGTTTTGTTGACCTCAGCCTTAAAACAGCTTTTGTTGGTGAGGTTTCTGTAATGGCAGGTGAGTTTTTGGAGTTGACAGGAGCATGGTTAAGGTACAAAGAACTCTATGTGTGATGTTACTATTTTATGAATAGATTAGTTGGGAGGGAGAAAGTGTGAATAAAGCAGTGGACAAGCATTAGGACTAGCAATAAGAAATATTTTCTCATGATTTCCTGTATTATTTCCAATAAGATAACACTGTTAAGTGAGTACTCTTTCAAACGCCTATTGAGTTGGTATCTATAAAATTATTTTCTGAGAGCATTAATAGACTGAATATGCTGTATATTTTGTGTTGTTGATTAAAGGTAAGATTTAGTGTTTTCTACATACTTGGGTAACATCAATTGAAATAATATAACAGTTACAGAAGAGAATATTGTGACAGACAGTAAAACACCTTTAAATTCCATTAGGAGGAAGTGGTTTTTATAAATATGCATATATATATGCATATATCAACTGAGGTAGTTCAAATTCTGGGAAGTGTTTTTCAAAGGACCTCATAGAAGGGAGATTATAAAAATTCTCTCTAACTTGCTGCTAAGTTTGCTTAGATGTAAACTGAAAAAAAATCTTTTGTTAGGTTTAAAGTAGAGACTTGATGAACTGCAAGCCTGACCAGTTTTGATGATGACTACGTTTCTAGTTCTACCATAGCAATCAAATATATTTTCATTTAACTTATAAAGATATCTTGTTATTTATTATTGGGAAAAACAAAATTGTATTGGTTTTCCTGGTATGTACTTTTTTGTATATTACAGTCTCTGAATTTTTCTATATTCCTAGGAAGAGTATGTGTAGGTCTGGCTAAGTTCCATGCAGATATTGCCTATGGTAGCCTACAGGTTGTTTAAGACCAATTTTGAGTTATCAAAACTCAGAATTTGGAATCAAAGCCAGCTTCCTTAGCCATAACATTTGTACTTAGGCTAGTCAAGAGAGTCCTTCTTGTATCTTGTTGGCATTGTGGAGATCTTGTGTGATCTGTCTCATGAAAGAGTTATATTTTCTGATCAATATTTTTATTGAGGACATTGAGTGTACCCTCAGCAAGTTTGTAAGTGACACCAAGTTGGCGGGAAGTGTTTATCTGACTGGGGGTAGGAAGGTCCTATGGAGTGATCTGGGTGGGCTGGATCACTGGGCTGAGGCCAACGGGATGGAGTTCTGCAGGAGCAAGTGCTGGGTCCTGCACTGTGGCCACAACAACCCCAGGCAATGCTAAAGGCTTGGGGCAGAGTGGCTGGAAGACTGTGTAGAGGAAACAAACATGGGAGTATTGACTGATGCTTGGCTGAACATGAGCAAGCAGTGTGCCCAGGTGTCCAAGAAGGCCAATGGCATCCTGGTTTATATCCTAAATAGCTTTACCAGCAGAGGTGGGGAAGTGATCATCCCTCTGTTCTCAGCCTTGGTGAGGCTGTGCCTCAAGTACTGTGTTCTGTTTTGGGCCACTCACTACAAGAAAGACATTGAGACCCTGCAGCATGTTCAGAGAAGGGCAACGAAGCTGTGAGGAATCTGGAGCACAAGTCTTATGAGGAGTGACTGAGGGAGCTGGGATTCTTCAGTCTGGAGAAGAGAAGGCTCAGGGGAGACGTTATAGCTCTCTGCAAGTACCTGAAGGGAGGCTGTGGTGAGGCAGGGGTTGACCTAGTGATAGGACATTGAGGCACAAGGGGAGATTCAGACTGGATTTCAGGAGAAAATTCTTCTCTGAGAGAGTGGTCAGGTGCTGGAATGGACTGCCCAGGGATTTGTTTATATCACCATCCCTGGAGGTGTTCAAGAAGTGTTCAGATGTTGTTTTGAGGAATGTGAATTAATGGGAAATATTGTCGATAGGTGAACGGTTGGACCAGATGGATGATCTTGTAGTTCTTTTGCAGCCTTGGTGATTCTATGATTCTGTATGCTCGTATGTTGGATTATTATGAAACTGTTCTCTTGATTATTTTTTCCTCTCCTCATCAGAGTCTGAAACATGCAGTACTATATGAATGCACACTGTGCCATAGGTATTATTTTAATGATAGACTCTCTCACTTTTAAATTTCTTCAAGTTTAAAATACGTGCTTCTTGTCCTAAAACGTGAACGTGATCGAAGGTCGCATAGTAATTAACTCTTGGACACAATTCATTGGCATTAGAAGGGTATTCTTCAGTTGTTTTGTGATGCAGAACAGATGCTTTGTTAATCAGAAACATATCAACCTAAGCTTGAACACTAATAAAATCAAGTGCAGTGACTGAATATCACTGGGGACACAACTTAATATACACTGTCACACAACCTTCAACATAAGTATCCAGATTTTTTTTCTTGCCTGTGAGAACTTCAGAAGACTTTTTTTAATGACGTAAGATTCATGGAAAAAATAAAAAGACCAAAGCTGTCTTCAAAAGAAGAAGGAAAGAAAAGAGGATATTTTCTATAAAACATCTAGACTTAATTTCTAATACAAAATGTCACCATCGTAGCTTCTTCAATGAGGGAGTGGGAAGAACAGGGGCTGTTATAAAGGGCTATTTTGAGATAGATAAACATTGGCTTTTTCTTTTGGTTTTGTAATCTGGAAGAAAGGTGAGACTAAGACAAAACATGATTGTTGGAGGAAAAAATGAGACTAAGACAAAACAGTCTTCCTTCTGGTTGGGTATAATTTGAGCAGAACACTTGATATCAACTCCTTGGTTGTCTTGTTATTAGGACTGGACTATAAACAGACAGCTTAGAGTGTCGTGAGGCTTCTTTTCATCCTTTGCATGCTTTTTTTTCTGAGGCAGGTAATGTGATTCATTGGATTTTGTAATTTCATTGTGCATCATAGCTTTAAGGGGAGGGGGAACTGTTACAAGCAAGGAGAAGAGTCTCTGCCTATTTCTAACTGGAAAATTCTTAGTACTGCTCAATTTTTTTTCCTCTACATCAAATCTTAACAAGTCCAGATCTGAAGTACTATTTAACTGCTTTTTATACTGTTGTTAAACCACCTTGAAAGTAGAATTTTTTTGGCTGCTGCACTGGAGTCAAGAGAAACTAAGTGTGAACAAAGCCATACGATCAGCTGTCGTAAACGAATTTCAGCACAGAGCACTACAAATCACATTGTGTAGTTCAGTAATGTTGGTTATCACTTCAGTATTCTGAACACTTTTTGGAGTATGTTACTATTTAAACGCATCATCATGGTGCGAATCATCTTCTGTGACCATCTTTGATGTGACTGTCTATTACAATCAATTGTGTTCCTTTTCTCCAAATATAATTTCAAAGAAGATAATTATTACTATTAAGATCTCTTTTTCCTGGTTAAACAGTGGCAGAAATGGACTAGGTATGATGTTTTAGAAGTGGATATGTGATTGAGTCATATTAAATCTTTAAGCTTTCCATGTACTCCAACAATGTGAATGTTTCCTTTGATATTTGTTATCTGGCTTTAAAAGGTTTAAAATTCCAAGCTACTGTCTGAAGCTTCTGGCAGCTTCTAAAGAATTGTATTTGACCTGAAAGGAAAACTATTGCTAAGAAGACTTCAATATTTTTCTCTGCAAAGTGTCTTTGTAATGCACAGACCACTTCATGAATGTAGAACTGCCTCAAACTTTTAACGCTTGGTTTTGAAAATTTCTGTTCTAAACATCAAAAAATATGCTGAAATTGTATCACCAACTGTGCTTCAAAGCAAAACAAGGCACAGATTTAGAATTATTTTTAGTTATATAAACTGTTATGACAGAGCTATCTGATAGTCATTGCTGAGCCTAAAGGCCATTTGAGAACTTAGTTTGATGTATTTGGGATTGTGAATGTATGTGTTGCAGTAACTGAACGGAGCTGAGGTAATTTATCTAAAATTATGGCAGGCATCTTTCTAACTCGATCACCACTCTCCTGCTATTCTCAGGAAAGTATGAGATGATTTTTAAAAGGGCTGCTGTAAGCAAATGTTATCTCAGGGATTGATGGGTTGCTTATCTTAAAAAATAAAATAAGAAGTTATGACTTCTAAAATTTCAGTTGTCTTGGAACATAGAGATGTGATCTTGGCTGCCTTGAGTTCAGTTATCTCTCTGAAGACTAGAATACTGTGTTCTGCAGGAAGAGAGGGTCTTTGAGTCCTTTGTGAAGATACTTTAAAAAGGTTGGAGAAGACATTTCTTGGGACTTGATAAATATATTGCTTGAAAGCTTCCTTATGTGACTAGCTTTAGGTGAGAAGATTTCAGCCTTATTGTTTCCTAATGAATGGTAAAGTTACTTCTGATACTACAGACCAAGTTGCTGGAAAAACTAGACAAAATTGTATGGCTTACAAGGGTCTTTCCAGGCACTTTATTTAGAACTCCACTAGCAAGATAATGAGCAGAGCATGATAAAAGGTATAACTCACCTGGAGTTATGAAAAGCACATTAAAAATGACAAACATTACAAAGGAAGTTTTCATTTCTATCATTTAGTGATAGGGGAAATTAAAAGTTGTGGGGGAGATGTCAAAAGAAAAGCAGAATATTCTGTGACTAAATGAAAGGTAAGTGGAAAAAGACTCTGAAACAGAAGGGGCAAAATATATTAGTTTTGTTGGTAACTTGTAGTGAGAAGCAGAGTACTGATATCACAGTTAATCATGGTGATGTTCCTTTTCCTTGTTTGTTGCCAGCACAGTCCCTGGTTCCTAAACTGGCAAATTCACTTTAGATCATCAGCTCAAAATTCTAGAATGAAGCTGGATTAATTTCTCTCAGTTCTTAGGGAATCTTGAGCTTAGGTTATATATCCAGTACTTAGAACAAGTCTGAAGTCAGACCTTCTGCTCCGACTAGTTTAGAAGTTTGTAAAGATTGTTTGCAGCAAAGCTGTCTGGGTGCAGAGCAAAGTTATGTCCTTTGTCATAGTGTCTCCTTTGAGGAGAACTCCACAGGCAAGCAGTTACAGAATCACAGAATGGCCTGGGTTGGAAGGGACCCCAGGGATAATGAATCTCCAACCCCCCTGCTCCTCCATCCTCTTAGTGCTTCTGTTTTTGTGCTGAACCTAATCTTCATGTGCTTCAACAGTTTTAACAGACCGTAAACTATGAACAATAAAAAGGTTTGCACTTCCCCACCCATCCATGTGTCCTTTGATGCCTTACTGTTCTGTTCTTTCCTTCCTTGTCTGTAGACAACTCTGAGTCAGTGGGTTTTATCTCTGTCTTTCAAGCTTTGACTCTTCAGTGTGCGAATTTCACTGAGCTAAACCTCTGTAGGGCTGACTAAGCATTCTGTGCCATTTGTCAATTTCATTGATCACTCTGACCAACACGGTGAGGGGAGACTTGCAGAGTCAGCAGTTAGCAACCGGCCTTTCCCAGGATTATACTGTAAGAACTTCCAAATTAAAGAAAAAAATAGTACTTTCTGATTTCTCTGCAGTGGAACTTCCAATGAATAAAAAAATCTCAACTCTTGCTTCACTCAACTGTAGTTTTTTTAATAGTTCCCTCTCATTATCCATAAGATAACTCTTGTGGAGATAGAAAATTGTGCCTTACATGTTTAAATAGTTCTATGTTTTATTCTATTTCTTGTTAGAACTCTACATCCTACATCTACTACTGGTAGTCAAACAAGAAAGACTATCAAATTCTAGACTATGCTCCTATTTTAATTTTCTTGAAGTGATGTGAACTAGGTTTAAGATCTATGTTAGGGATGGAAAGACAAAGCAAGTACT
This sequence comes from Bambusicola thoracicus, assembly GCA_002909625.1. NCBI lineage: Eukaryota > Metazoa > Chordata > Aves > Galliformes > Phasianidae > Bambusicola > Bambusicola thoracicus. The sequence goes on along the minus strand of PPHD01008422.1, from coordinate 6,028 downwards.
CTGTGCGCACACACACATATATATATATATAACAATAAATGTTTATTTTACATGCATCATCTCAATAATACATACAGGAGAATTCAACCTTGTGTTAGAGAAAAAGCAAAAAAAATGGGTGAGTTGCAGACAAATATCACAGTCAAATATCTGACAAAAGAAATCTTATTTCAACTGAAGAAAAACTGTATCATTTTGACTGCTGTAAATTCTCTCTAGGTTGATTTTATTTTCTTAAGAGGTTCTGAATTTTAGCCTCAAGTCTTCACTTACAATCAACATTGGACTTGGACTGAATGGTCCTTTTCCTACCTTACTGCCCTTCTTTCTATCCATATATATTCATACACACACACATATACATACTCAGGCCTCTTAATTGTTTGTCCGGAGGCAGGTCTGCAGATACCCAGTGAAAGTGCCATTATTTTTTCAGAAGTAGGGGAGCTAAAGATTTGCACAGTGAGCAGTCACCTGTCTGTATTATATATTGATAATTCCCAAATGCTACCACTTCAACAATTCCGTGTTTAGCAAATATAATTGCTTGTAGGCAAGGCATAGACCTTGTCCATTTCCTTCTCCTTCCCATTGCTACATTGTTCCTTTTTTACTATTTGATAGGACTTATATGTTAAAAAGAGATGGAGTAAAGCCCTCACGTTGTACAAGCATTATTTATGTGCTTAATTTAGTACAATATGCTAAATTATCTAGATTTGGCAGTGAAAACACCTTTTGCTTTTAACTACTGGAACAAATGTTTGCAGAATCTGTGCTTGGTGGATGATCAGATGTTCAAAGTTCTTTTGGAGAATCATAGAATTGCTCAGGTTGGGAAAGACCTTAAACATCATCAAGTCCGATCACAACCTAACCATACTACCCTAACTCCAACAACCCTCCACTCAATCGTGTCCCTGAGCACCACATCCAAATGGTTTTTAAACACATCCATGGATGGTGATTCAACCACCTCCACCTCTCTGGGGAGCCCATTCCTCTGCGTAACAACCCCTTCTGTGAAGAAGTTTTTCCTGATATCCAACCTAAACTTACCCTGGTGCAACTTGAGGCAGTTTCCCCTCAGCCTTTGCCATCATCCTGGCAAAGCTTATTAACTAACTGATGCTTATTTACCAGGCTCGTGATCAGTGAAAGTGGTGACAGTGCTGTTGTTTTGGAGCACTGTGTAATCGAAGTGGTTCTAGTAACAAACAAGTAAAGAAACTGGATATTTTGTAGCATCATACTGAATACACAAAATGTATACAAGCACAAGGCAATATTATTGCATTATTTCCCCTTTTTTTCCATTTATTTTGTTTTTAGATTTTTCCTACTTGCTAAAACAAGTCTTAGAAAAGAGAAATCATGTTAACATAATTTGGCAGTAAAAAGGATTCCTGCAGAAGTTAGATATTTAATGAATTCAGACTCAACTGATTAATCTGAAGAACCAATGTCATTCATGAGATTGAAACTCATTAAAGGCTGTTTCCTTTAGCATCACCTTTCGTTGTTTTTCCACAATTCTGTTGTATTCAGGAGTGAAATGAGTTTATTTGCCATATTAGGTACACATTGCAACTTGTTGGAATAGTAAGTTCTGCTTTAGAAATGACATGAGATGTGATTTCTTGGTCCCTTCCTTATGCTTGCTTTGTACCTCTACTCTCCCTGCTTTTGAGAAATAGACCTGCAATTATCTTTAGGATAACCATCTTTAGGATAGCAGTAGATTCTGTCATCTTTTGTGTTTTATGAATCTAGTATCTCAACATACCGCCATTGTAGGGAAAAGAGACACTGTTATAGATATTTCACACTGTAAATGTTTGTATTATTTTTTCAGTGTTTAATAACATATTGCTAGTTATATTTTCAGTAAGGAATATGTGCTTTTGTTTTGCTTTTGCTCTAGTAATTTAACTAGCCATCAGAACTGTAGATTTGTAATCTTTGGGTACTGTAAGGAGCAGTGGATATTTAAGTAACTTGACTCAATCTTAGAACTAGCAGCGTTCTTCCAAATAACAAATACCAGTATGAAACAGAGATAATGGCTAAACTATAACCTGTGCTAAGATTAGAAATGTCAGCTAAGCAGGTATTTAGTTGTGCGTTTCACAGAGTTCAGTCTCCAGGCATTCTGCCACTGAAATGCTTGGCTAAAAGTTAACTGACTGCTAAGGTGAATCCTAGAGATATGTACCACAGACCTGAATGTGTTACTACAATCTGTGTGACCCCCCCACCCCGCCAACTTCCATTTGCCTTTCTAATGATGACAGGTTGGACATGCAAACCTTGTGATGATATCTTGAGATACGTGCCAAATCTGAAATGTTAGAAGATGGATGCTGCAAGGGGTGCACTGCGCAGACAGGCTAGTAGGACGGTGGTAAGGAATGGATCAGTGAGAATAAAGAGAAAATACTTGTGCAACACTATTGCTGTAGTTGGAGAATTTCTGTGCAAATTGGTTGATAGCTCATTTTCCATAACAAAGAGCAGCAGCTGAAAGAGTTCTCTAAGACCTCCCTGAGCTCAAGATTAAAAAGCATATTTCTCCATTGTCTCAGTCCAGATTCACTCTAGTATAATTTTGGAAGACTACAGCAATAGGCGTGGTGAGTGCTGGCTAGGAGAGCACATTACATATAAACTGTAAGAGCAATTGGTTAGTTTTAGCTAAGGAATTCATGTTGAATGGTGTTATTTTGTAGGAAGGTGATAATGGAATTCTGAAGAAGCTACTGAATAATGGTCTCCTAGTGCATGAAAAGTCGTTTCAAACAAGCAGGAAAAATCCTACAAAAACCCATGATTCATAATAATAATTCTCTAAATGTGTGAAATCTGGGATTTTTTCACAGCTGAAAAATTTTGTGCTCCTTTTGCAAATAGTTTTTTGCCTAATCCCTTTAGAGAAGAGCTCAGCCCTACTAAAGAATGAAGCACCAATACAGAGGACTGCAGATAGCATCAGGTTACATAGGTCAGTTTTCACTCATAAGTGGGAAAATGGAAAGAGGAATTATGCCTAATCAGGTCACTGTGATGCTCCACTTAGTCTTTATAGGTAGAATATGTTCCTTAGCTTCTCAGTTTCTAAATGTCGGTCACTTGTTGGGCATGATTAACACCAGCAGAAGGGACTTCTTTCTAAGCAATTTCCAGAACTATTCCATGTTCTGTCTCATGGCTTATAAAATAAAGCCAAAATATGAATATTAAAAACATGCCAATTATCATCTTTAGTTACTAGATAAAATCGCGGTGTTGCTTTAACCTGTCCAACCTTTAAATGTGCAAGATAACACTTTGTGGCAGTTTAGCCTGTAAGTGTTGGACTCCCACAAGGCTGAATCTTTTCACTGACTGGAAAAGTCTTTGAAAGAATCCTTTCATGACAGCAAAATAAGTGTGTAATTGAAACAAAATGTATTTTAGGGCTCAATTTGTTCTTTTAGTTTCTTGGTTTTGTGTTCTTGTCATGCATAAGGCATGCAGGATTGAAACAATTCATAGATAAAACCCTTCTGTCTCTCATGAGCATGGTATAGCTGTATTTCAGTGACGGAGGCTATAATGCTTGTAAGTAGGTGTAGTGACTATCTGTGTGAAGAAAATACATCTGAGTGTAGGCATCTTTCTCTTTTCTTAATACCAAGTCACTGAATACCTTTTAAATAATATTTAAATACTCTGTTAATATTGTAGAGAGTTAAGTGGAGTTTGAAATGCTGATTTTACAAATTTAAATAATAATTAAAATATGCTGACACAAATGTATTAGAAATAAACCTATATAAAGGAGCAGTTAACCCAGAACTATTGTGAGATATATTATATATTGTTTGACATAATTTCATATGAGCAAGCAGAAGTACCCCATCCTTTAGATTGTGGTAATGTGCCTTATTGTTAAATTCAATAGGAAAAGCTATTCATACTGTAGTATGATTGAAAAGAAAATTGAATCCTTTTGATGTTATAAATGTGTCTATTACTGCATGTGCACACAAATTTTCCATGGAAATTATGGTGAAAGTAGTGATTCTCCTAGAAAAATGCATTAGTGTTGACATGTTCAATTTTAGCCACATCAGAATATAAATACCCTTTAACCATGGCCAAATTGTTGGGAACATATATAGTGTATCTACATAAGACAGTTGTCTATCTAAAAAATATGTTCCCGTAAACCGGCTATGTTCTCTGTTTCAGCAGAAACAATGATTCACGCTTCAGTATTTTCTTACAATACCACACTTTAATATGTGAAGTATATTTTTATGTAAAGGTCATAATTGTTTTTAATTCTGACAAACCACAATATACTTACCAAAGTTTGGTTATGAAGCAAAGTATATGCAAGCATTTGTCTGTCTGTTCATTTGCATAGCAATCAGTCCTGTGTATAAACTGATAAATTCATGTGTAATGGTGATGAAGGCCAGGCTGGATGTGGCTCTGAGCGGCCTGGTCTGGTGGTTGGTGACCTTGCACATAGCAGGGGGCTTGAAACTAGATGATCATTGTGGTCCTTTTCAACCCAGGCCGTTCTACGATGAAGCCTATGTTTCTGCATATTTACAATTAAATAATAGTATCCAATAGCCAAAGATGTATGATTGTAGCACGTGCAAAGTTTGCATTTTGTCTAGGATCACAACTAGAAAAAACATTCGTCTTTCCATCTATGAAGTCTGGTGTAGGCGGTCAGCTAAAACTGCACACTGTTTTAAAATGTATCACTCACTTTGTTTTAAGGTGTGTAAAGTTAAGTGGCGTAATGCGACAAGAACTAACCTGATGTAAGCAGCCAAGAAACAATTATATATACTGCTTCATCAGTATATAAAATTAACAATATCTTTTGGGAGGGAAAACTTGAATTCTTCAGAACTCGTTTGGTCCAGCTACAGGGATATTATTTCCCTGTCTTTTAACACAATGAGAAGAACTGTTATTTGTTTCTATTCAAACTTAGTGGACAGAGATTTAATTTGCTGAGTATTCCAACTTTGTAAATAGATGGGAAACTAAAAGAGACCTCTCAAGGGCATTAAGCTCAATGTTTAGATGACAGATTCTTTTATTTAATATGTATATTTAGAATCTACCCTAACATCAGTTTCTCGTGCTGCTGCAGTGTGTATTTTTTCTTTGTTTTCCCCTGGAATCATGGAACTAGTTACGTGAATAAGACTGCTTTCCGAAGGCCTCTCTTCTTGTACTCATACATTTAGCAGTGCCTTGAATATTTTTAACTAAGAAGTATTTCTTCAACTGAAAAACTTAGTGGGGTAATTGTCTTCCTCCAGAAGCCTGAAGACCCAATACTCTAAATATTTTCCTTTGAAGTGAATTATTTCCTGTATGAAGCTCTAATACAGGTGTTTGCATCCTTTTAAGTGTATTAGTAATTTAATGTTTAGGACACATGCAAATAGATGTACATTTCATTAAGAGTGCTGTTAACTTCTTTCCTGTTGTTTAGGACATAATGCTGGAAAACTAATATAGAATTTCACTTGGTCTAATTTTCACACATTACTATTTTAGTATATAGCCCCAGTGAAGACAATGGAACAGAAATTATACAATAATAAGAACAAAGTATGGAGTAGCAGAAGTGATTAATTGGTAACATTCCAGTTGTAGAAGCAGCTGTCTTTTGTGGTAAATCTCTAAAGTTCCCATTTAGTAAAGAAGAGAACAGACATCAAGTCACAGAAATAAGTTTACTAATTGAGGTGGAAGTAATTTTGCCAGGAATGTACAGAGAACGGAGAATTTATTTTACTGTAAACTGCAGATTCTTCTGACACAATGCAGTCTGCGTTCAATGGTTTGGGCCTTGTAAAATAGAGAGCGCCGTCAATTATTTTTATCATGGTAGCTTCTGAACTCTGATTCTGGCTGCTTAAAATTTATTTTGTTGCTTGTAACTCAGTGGAGGCCTATATGGGTGTGTGAGGAAAAAGTAAATCGTATTTCACAGAGGTGAAAGTTTTCT
>PPHD01008421.1:0-14645 GCA_002909625.1 Bambusicola thoracicus | reverse complement strand
CAAACAAAAAAACAAAAAAAAAAAAAGAGAAAAGAAAGAAAAAAAGAAAAAACAAATTGGGGATACGTTTACATTGATTGGATATAAGAAAATAATAATTGTCTTTAGGTGATCTGTGTCCAGAAATACTCTGTTTATGAGCAGAATTAGAATTTCTTGATTATGTAAATGCTATTTTTGTATGTCCGATAATGAAATTTCAAATGCATTACAAGCATCAGGATGATTCTTACAATCTTCATATCCATTCTATTTGACGCAGACATTATCAGACTGCTTAATTAGATTCATTAGTTTTGAATTGAAATATGAATCAGCAGTTTTTATCGGTATGTCAAATTTTATTATTGAGACTGATAATTATGTCTTGCCAATGTCCATCATATCACCTCTTAATACTCTTATGAAGTCATCCCTCCTAAATTTGTCTCATGTATCTTTTTTTCTCCAGCCTCAGTAGTTCAGTAAACTACCTCCTCATGATATATGATTTAGAGCATATATCAGTTAACGTTTTCTGTCTTTGCCTACGGAATTATGTTGTGTACAGTAGCAATATATAAAATTCTGTCTGGCTTGTTTGTGACACTCTGTGCTGTGAAACTTGATACTTATACTACAGAGCGCACTCTGTGAAGCACCTAAACGTTTGTACTTCATCTTGTTCCTTTCTTGACTGAGGTGATATTCCATAGAATTCTAGGTGACTGACATGCACTGACTACTTTATCTTCTTGCTTGCTTATGCAGTTCGCATTTTCTTAAGCATACTGCTTTCTTTCCAGTAATTGCATGTGTTGCTATGTGGTGAATGTTTAACAAAGTGCAGAATTAACATTGAAAGTTTCAAGAAAAACAAAACTGCCTTGTGTCCAATGTGTATGTGTTTAGCATGCTATTGTAATCTAAATGCAATTTTTTTTGCAAACTGTTGCAGAGCTACATAATTATGTATCATTCCCAGGCCATTGGCTCAGCATGCACTAATTATCAAGAGCAAGAAAATGTACTTTGATTTTCAATAACGGTCTTATATTCAATAAGGGTAGAAGCTCTGACAGTAACAGGAAAGGAGAGTGGATGTTCTCATGGAGTTTGGTATCTTCTTTTAGCTAGATCGGTTGGATTCTGCTTTTCTAAATGCTCTGTACAGACCAACATCACAGTAAACATATTCATCAAAAATATAAATTGGGTGCTGATTTTTTCTACAAATACTTCAGACATAATGGTAAGTCACGGAAGCATAAAGTGAAACTGCCAAAAATTACCTCATTAAGTCTATGCAAACGTTTTGCTGTGAATAAGGTCTTGTTTGTTTTCAGGAATGCTCACAGTGTGACTGTTTTTTCAATTACACATTTGTAAAGTTACTATTTGTACTTTTTTGGAGATTCAATTTACTCATATATTTGAAATGTTTAATTAATTGATTACAGACATTTTTAGACTTGCCAAGGGTAGTTTTGGACAGAGAGGAAATTGTTTCTGCTTAAACATAAATTTCTCACCACATATTTTTATGTGCTTTAAAAACTGTGTTAATGCAAACATGTCAAAAGAATGGAAAAGTAGGCACATAAACATGAGAGCTTCAATCTTTCATAAAATACATTTGAAATCATGTCTTTGAATATTTTTTCCAACCATCTATCAATCCATTGCTGATTATTTTTATCCTTTCCTTGTATGTCCCAGAAGTAGAAGTGTGTATCTACTTGCTAGTTACCACTCCGTTGATTGAAATGTTGCCTTTTGTTCATAGGGTTTGTAATGCTGCATCTGGTACTAGGAGGTTTCCTGCTATTATTAACTGCTTAGTATTACAGTGATAACTAAAATTCCAGAGCTCTACTTCCTATTAATAACACATACAATATTTTATTTGTTTGTCTCACAGGTAAAGTATTCTTAAAAGATACAACTCCTCTGAAATTTACTTTTTTTTTTTTCTTTCTTTCTTTCTTTTAAAATCATCTATCTTATTCTGCAGTTCACATATTTGCATCCATTGCTCTTTTTGCAGGTTTAGTCTTACTTTTTCTGAGATACTTTATAATAAATCCTGCAATTGAGACCTTCACATCTGAAAGCCTTGCTGAAGTCATTTTCACTTCATTTCTTTGATTGACTCACATAGTTTTCTGCTCTTTAACATCAGCACTGTCCAGGTGGGTCTGCATATATTCACACTGGAAGCTAGCTAAATTAATTCCCTTATATGAAATTTCACTAGGGCAATAGTTCCTGCCCTGTCAAAACCTCATATTTATCTATGAATTTTCTGATCTTCAGAAACATGAATAGACTTGATGATGGCATTTTGTATTTCTTATGAGTTCTAAAGATTGAGTGAGAGAAATCAATTTAGCAAGACATTTCAATTTTTTAATCCATATTTATTCTTTCTGAACAGTCTTTCTGTGAAGTTTTTTAAACATAATTCTGAGTTTTCTGCAAGATATATTTTCTGTGAAATACCTATACAGGGAGATTTTGGGTATGTAATGTTTTCCTAACATCTATTTAGAGGTGGAAATAGATTTCAATTTGCACTCAGTTTTGTGGCTCCAAACAAGAGAAGATATCTTCTGTGTATTTGTTATATGACACTCCATCAACCCCAAACCATCCTCTTGAATAACTTCCAGAGAACATTTGCTTTTTAAATAGCTTTGGCTCAATCAGCATGTGTCAGAAGACAGAAGTCTAATTTTCCTCAAGTGCAGTCTTTACTGGACAGCACTTTGAAAGGAGGCAAAAGGAGTTCTTTCCTCATCTTTGTAAATGTCCATCTATTCCTCTGCAGTGACCCAAACATACAGCGAATGACCATAGATGTGTGTGAATGGCCAAAGAGGGTGATTAACCTGGGAATTCTTCAAAAAACATCATCTTCCTTTCTAGCTTATTTTGAAAGTCTGTCAGCAAAGGAAAAAAAAAGATTTTAATGAACACAAAAAAAGCTTTTTAGTGTGCATTAGAGATTTACATTTTTGCAGTAGTTACTCAGAGCAACTTTGTAAAGTGACAAATATTCAGCATCTTCATCAGTGGCATCGAGGGCACCCTCAGTAAGCTTGCAGATGACACCAAGCTGGGTGGTGCAGTCGATACATTGGAGGGAAGGGAAGCCAGCCAGAGGGACCTGGGCAGGCTGGAGAAGTGGGCCCGTGAGAACCTATTGAATCACAGAATCACCAAGGTTGGAAAAGACCCACAGGATTACCCAGTCCAACCATCCACCCACCACCAATGGTTCTCATTAAACCGTGTCCCTCAACACAGCATCCAAACATTCCTTGAACACCTTCAGGGTCAGTGTCTCCACCGCATCCTTGGGCAGCCCCTTCCAGGACCTGACTACTCTTTCAGAGAAGTAGTATGGTCAGGTTATAACCACTGATGAGGTTCAACAAGGCCAAGTGCAAGGTGCTGCACTTGGTTTGGGGCAATCCCAGGTATTTATACAAAGTGGGGGAAGAACCACTTGAGAACAACCTTATAGAGAAGGACTTCAGGGTCCTGGTAGACAAGAAGTTGAGCATGAGCCAGCAGTGTGTGCTTGCAGCCTGGGAGGCCAACTGTGTTCTGGGCTGCACTAAAAGAGGAGTGGACAGCAGGGAGATGGAGGTGATTGTCCCCCTCTACTCAGCTCTTGTAAGGGCCCATCTGGAGTACTGCCTCCAGGCCTGGTGCCCTCAGCACAAGAAAGACACAGAGCTCTTGGAATGGGTCCAGAGACGGGCCACTAAGATGATCAGAGGGCTGGAGCACCTCTCCTACGAGGAAAGCTTGAGGGAACTGGGCTTGTTTAGCTTGAAGAAGAGAAGGCTCCAGGCAGACCTCATTGTGGCGTTCCAGTATTTGAAAGGAGCATATAAACAGGATGCCGAATGGCTTTTTATGAGGGTGGATAGTGATAGGACAAGGGAGAATGGTTTTAAACTGAGACAGGGGAGGTTTCGGTTAGATATTAGAAGGAAGTTTTTCACACAGAGGATGGTGACACACTGGAACAGGTTGCCCAAGGAAGTTGTGGTTGCCCCATCCCTGGAGGCATGCAAGGCCAGGCTGGGTGGGTTGAAACTAGATGATCATTGTGGTCATTTTCAACGCAGGCCATTCTATTCTTTATTTTTAATCTTCCGCATCTTATATCTGAATGCTTGATGACAGCTAAAGATGTATAATTATCAGTTTTAGTCATATATGCATTGCAAATATCTAAAATAGTTTTGCTCAAAGAGAGAATTGCCTAACAGCAGTGATGTTGGATTTTTTTCTACTGCTGGTCTGTGAGGCAGCTACAGTGCTACAAAGTTTAGAGGGAGTAGGCAGCTCCAACTTGGAAGGGAAACTCCTTTGTAACATCGAAGTGCTTCTGGGAATGAGAATGGCAATTCTGGCCTTAAATCTGTATGACACTTGGTGTAGCAGTATCGAAGCTTATGTTTACAGTTAAGCATTCATTGAGTTAGGGCTTCAGCAGGTGGCACTATTCATTCAGGATAATTCAGTAGGAATTGGCAGTTTTGAACTTTTTTTTTTTTTTTTTTTGTTTTTTTCTTTTTAATCTTTTGGAAGAAGCACATAGATTTGATGTAGATTCTCAGCTGGTAAAGCTGGCAGAGCATCCCCAGCTATGACACCAGGCTAACTGGCTATGGGTGTGCTTTTGTTGTCTAAGTTTGGAAACCAGCTGAATTCCACACTAAAAAGCTGCTGAATTCTGTACTGCCCTGATACTGAAACACCCTACTCTGTTACTGACTAGAAAAAATAGCACTTTAAAAAGAGAGAGAGAGAAAAATTGTTCTTAATTGTGTGCAGAATAGTTAAATCTATTTCAAAGGAATTATTTTAGTCATCATAGAGTTTCCCACTCAAAATACTGCAAACTCCAAATATTTTGTATTTGTTTATATTTATACAATATGTTTGAAGAGTGTACACAACCAATCCTCACTTGACAAAAATAAATGAAATGGTAAAAATGCACCAAAATATAACAAAGAAGCACTAAAATATAAAAGTCCTTTGCTTCATAGAAGATGTTTTAAATTTTTTATTTATTTTAAATATAGAAGAGGGATTTTGCTGTGCACTGTCACACTCCCTTGACCTTTCCTTTTTTTTTTTTTTTAATTATAATAATCTCTGCATATACTAAGTAGCCTGTTTGAAGAAGCCTAAAATATATTTCTTCATTTGAGCTTACACAACATAGATCAAAATAGAGGCATTTAGTGTATTGACCTAATATTGAAATTCTGTGGGTACTTTGCAAGTCAGTAATTGCAATCTCTTTGTAAAGCTTATAGCACTGTATTGATTTGGGGCCCATCCCTAGCATCTAGTCAGGAATCTGAACCTACCAATAACACTGACATTTGCAGCAGGTAAAAAGTATTAGAGAATGTATGGTTTCTGTCATGCTTCTTGTTCACTAGTTTATTTGTGTACCTCTCTGCCTTGTCTTGGGTCACTGGAGTGTGTCAGTGACAAAGCAGTTTGTTAAAACCTGCTCATTTACTTACAGAAATCTGCTAGGCTGAAATGATGCTAAATGCAAATATACTTTGTTTAATATACACCATAGAGAACATCTATAGAAGTGCATTTAATGCTTGAAATGCAATGCTAGAGCATGAAAAGTAAATAGTTCAAAGATATTCATGTATTTCACGCATATGGGTTAGCACTGCAATTAATTATATAAGGAGAAATAATGCACATTTACTAGAACTTTAAATGCTTTTCAGCATTTCTCTGAATTCCTCTGTACAATTGTTTAATATTATCATGCTCATGTTAATTTATATTTTAATGGTATATAGTATATAGTATTATGATAAATGACCCAACTTCTCTGTAGCACCAGATTCTGCTATTTTCAGCAAATATTATTGCTCTTTATTTTCTGCATGAATTTGCATAACCGAAAGTCAAATGAAAATTGAAATAAATTGATTATTCAGAATATATTTTAGAAAATATAATTCTGAGTGTTTGGAAGAGTAAGATTCCTTCTGCCATGTTAGATCCCTCCATTATCCACTCTCTGCTTAGGTGGTGCAAAAAAATAACAAACAGATTTTTTGTATTTTCCTCTGTGTTATCAGTATCCTTGCCTTTGTTTGAAATTCTTCTAAATTGGGTTCTTTGGAAGGGCTTTTGGAGCAAACAGATTTTCTGACCTCTGTAAGAAATTGCCAAGTCTACTTCACTGTGAAGGTTTTATACATTTTTTTCTGAATCTTGATGGTACTTCAGCTTCAAAGTGAAAGTGTGGCATTATGTAACCAATTGCCTATTCACCATTCTTTCACTTATATACGTAATAAAGCTTATGTAAGGATAATTGAAAAGTCTAAGTGGGAGCAAGATGGGTGGAATTTAGTCTTAACTATCTTTCATGATCCACTGCTGTGCCTCTAACTTTCACGATATCAATCCTCTCTGTCCTCTTAGTCTTCTCAACACACTTTTCTTTCCAGTTTCTGCAGTCTTCCTTTTTTTTTCCCCCAAAGCTGGGAAAAGAAGTTCTGTCCTGTCTACGTACTAAACTCTGCGTGAAGATCCAGGATTTACTTTGTTCCCTGCTCTGGGTTACCCAGGGAAAGGCAGGATGTTTCTTCACTTGATTTGGTCAAAATCCATGCATCCAGATTTCCATGAAATCTAGGGATCTAGGCATCTAGAAATGTCTATGAAAAAGAGGTATTAAATACACCTTGGTGAATCTGGGTTTGTTTCTGATATCAGCTGGAAATACAATTGGTATATTCAGCTATGTGGTACTGCAGATGTTTTGAGAACTTCGTTGTGTATGTGTGGACAGAACAAAAAGGATGAAAAAAATAATGGGAAAAACATATGAAGCAGCAGAGTACTGTACAGACAGGAAGCAATTATTCTGCTGTAATGAACAGTATATGCATATCAGTGTTTGAAAGAACCACTCGGTAATCCAACAGACATACTTTACATGAATTTATTTAAAAAAAGATTGAGGTTCTCTTGATTTACTTGCACTTTAATGACATAAAGGTCTAACTAAGAAAATCCACGTTTAAACTTGCATAGGTGTACAATTCATCTCTCAGCCTTCTTGAAATATTAATCTTATCTAACAGCTTTCACCTGAAAATGTATTTATTAAGGATTTCTATAGGATGGTAAACACACTGGCTTGGCTTTCACTGTTACTACTTCAAAAGTCAACCTGTTTTATAGTGTTTGAAACGACTATTATTCCATATGTAAGGATTTACAACATGTGACTCATGTTCTGAACACGTTTCTTGCAATTTTTTTGATAAATGCTTTGAAAATTTACACTGTGTCAGATCCTGTAGAAGGCAGTTTTCTACCTGGAGAACATAAAAAATGATGGCCACTAAAAAAAACAGAAGTAGGAATATATGGGATTGTGCATTTCACATGCTGTCAAAAGCTAAACCTTTAATGCAATTATTCATATCATATCGAAGCATTCCATCATTACTATAATTTTTAAAAGCACAGTGTTTAAAGAAGCTCCACAGTCTAAGCTGAAGAGAGAAACTGCTTTGATGCAAAATTTGCTTATAGGATAAATGCATGCTTTAATTCACTTTTTAACATAAACTTTATTGCTAACTGTAGTAGATAAAATTTCTAGTAGCTTAGCAACTAAGTTATATTCATAACTGACCCACACACTTCTCTCACTTAGTTTCTGTGATATCAAAATGGTGTCATATCCCTCATTCACTTACGTGATGCCTTTCACTATCCTTAGAGAGAAGGCTGTGACATACATCACAGTGAGAACCAGTTAAAAGTACATGAAACTAATACTCTTGATAGGTAGTTTTGTTTTAATTTATTGCTACAGTATGATACTGAGGAATACACAAGGAGTCCTGCTCTGCAGGAAAGCAACATTGTTTTTCAGGTGACATTACAAGATTGAATGGAAGTGAACACTTTCAAGGAAGAGCAACAGCTGATGTTAATAAAGATGGCAGCAGTGAAACTGCAAAATGAAATTAAATATATATAAAAAAAAAGTATTGCAAAACTTAAATGACAAACATGTTCAAGTTTTTATGTGTCACAGGAAGCCAGAACTCTGACGGTTTTATTCAAACATATATATCAGTCTTTTATTTTTCACCCAAGAATGTACAGATTGGCTTGGGAATTAGCTCTATCAGTTCCATTGCTTGGAAATTCTCTACAGTGCTTTAAATCAGTAGCAGTTCTATCCTTTTAAAATATTCTTCCTTTGAATTGTGCATGAGTTAGAAGGATTTTTTTTTCCCTACTTCCTTGTTTTATTAACTAGGAAAAGTATAAATGGAGCAAAGTCAGGGGATCAATTTAATAACTCACATCTTTAGTTACACTGGTGTTCTTCCTCATTTGTATACCTTGGAGATGATAATATAGTTTGCTACAGGATTCTCGCTGTATTACCTAACCGATTAAAAAAAAAATGTTGCCTTGTACTACTCCTGAAATTCGGCTCACTAGTTAAGCTTCACTATTTTAAAAAGCCCCAAGTGATCTTAGTGCCAGTCAACCAGTGAAAGAGGCAGCCGACTGACTCAATTGCTCCCTAATCCAAGATATGAATAGAAGATCTGAGGGGAGGAGGAGGATTTATCCTATATGTGGTTTCCGATGTGTTCGTTGCTGAGGATTCCTCAGCTCTACTGTGTATAACAGAAGAAATGTCCATGACATCCTCTGTTATCAATACGTCTATATAATAATATGCATGTTAATTGGTATTAGAATCTTATTATAGCCCAGCAGTGAAGGAAAGGAGAACTGCGACAGTGCTCATGACACGTTAAGCTTAGCATTCAACATGTAGTGGTATATTAAGCTTGAACTATTTTTCTTAGCCCTACCACTTATTCTTTCTGACTAAACTAAAATAAATAATGCAATAAAACATCAGGATGTAAATATTCTTTAACCCAATCACTTGCCTTTTCTCCTTGTATACATATTTTATCAAATTTCATCAATTTTGCTTTTAAAGTAGACTGAGGTGCTGAAAATACTAGAACGGTGGTTTGAGTTTTTTTGTTTACTGTTAATTTTCTGTTTTAGCAATATGATTCTGAGTAGGAGCAGTCAGAATTCCTAAATCTCTGCAACTTACTCTTTCCAGTTGTGTTGTGCACTACTCTTACGATAGCTTTATTTGTATGAAAGAAACAAGGTTTCTAATTAATTAATTACCTATGCTAAAATATGTCCAAAAAATGTATGTGTATATTTTACACAGAACTATGATCCCATAAGTATATTTTCCAGCAATCTTTACTAAAGCTTCTGGTTTGCTGATAGGAGAAACTTCTAGTAATTAACAGCTTGGGGAAACAAAAATGCAATCTATTTCCATTTCTTACAGTCCAGGACATAAAGCCAGCAAACTGGACTCCTTCTTTAATGCTTTCTTTGATATTCACACTGTGCTATGGAAGACTTCTCTTTATTATACCATAAAATTAAAATAAAGGTGGTTCACATGGATTTAACTATCTGGAAACTTTAATTCATTTTGGAATTGCGTTGAGTTATAAAAATAATGCAAGTCACCCCATTCTCTCCCCGGTCACTGCAATTTTAGGGAAAGTGATTCTCTTGCCTCCCATCCTGCCCTGGATTATTAATGGAACTTCTGAGACATGTGCCTTGCTTGTGCAAGTTGTATAAGATAAAGAATTGTGACATAACTTGTAAACATTTTCCTTTCGTGTAAAACTTAAGCAGATAATAGCAAAGGGAGTCTTCTTCACTATCAGCTGGCAGAGAACCCACAAATTATTCCCAGCTTTCCTCAGAGCCTTCCCTTTTCTCCACTTGTAACCACAAGCTATTAAGGAATTGGTTTCTGTGGGAAAAGTACTAGCAGTGAACACCTGCCAAAGGGACAATCCCAAATTACCTTGTTAGACTCTAATCTCAACCTAAAATTAATTTAGATCTTAGACACTTAATAAATCTCTGCTTCAAACCATCTGGTTGTTGCTCCCAAACACCTAGGGGTATGCCTGCACTGCAAAAATAAAGGTCCCAAACTGTTTAACCTAGTACAGCTTTAGTGAGGAAGGTTTAGACTAGCTATTTAGTTCTTTCCTTCAATGT
Organism: Bambusicola thoracicus; assembly: GCA_002909625.1. Classification (NCBI taxonomy): domain Eukaryota; kingdom Metazoa; phylum Chordata; class Aves; order Galliformes; family Phasianidae; genus Bambusicola; species Bambusicola thoracicus. Next base: position 4,493 of record PPHD01008421.1, on the reverse strand, counting down.
ACAGGAGAGGAATTTACTGAAAACTGCAGCTCGCTGTTTTCAGCCCTGAAACCAGTTGGTTGTAACTACTAACAATAACCTGTATTTTCAGACAGTTCAGGTCTTCTGTAATTCCTACTTACCTTTCTTCCACCTCTACCTCCTGTCATTCACAAGCTCATTTTTAGATACTACTGTAACAGTTCCAGACTGCCCAGCAAACTTTCCCTTCTTGTACTGGTTTTAGAAAATGTTGTGTGTGCTGATTGGAAACCCCAGTAATTTTCCAAACCTTCACCCACTGCAAAGTCTCACTGTGAAGTAACTCATGTTGTAACATTGAGGCCAGTGTTTCAGAGGCCACACTCCTTAACCCTGCCTTTAGCAGGAATTATTGCCCATATATATAAGTAGATGAGTTTTTATATATGCATGTAAATCTTAAAAACAAAAGTGTCTGGGTAACAGCATATCTTTAAATTGTTTATGCATATATACCATCTTCTTACTCTTGCCCCTGTTGAGAGGTAATTTATTCAAGTGACCTGGCCTCTTTATTTAACTATGGAGAGGAGAAACCTCAGCTAGAGGGTACCCTGTTATTAATCTCATGTGAGAGCTCAGTCCTTCTCAGCAGAAGAGAACAATACGTAATGTGGAATTCAGCAGCCTCAGGGGCCCCTGTCGTTTATCCCAAGAGCTGGCCCAGAACACAGACTCAGCTTTCTTTCTGCAGCCAGATGCATAGATTTAGAATATGATGCTTCTTTGCCATTCATACAGAATTGTTCATGATTTTGCATCTCGCCTCAGATATTCTCTGGGAATCATAGGTAATATGATTGATTTTGAATAGGTTGTGCCCTATGTAACTGATGTATCTTACTATGGCCATAATCTTTTTATTTTTATTTATTTTTATTTTTGACAACTTCTGATTTTTTTCACCTGTGGTTCAAGTGTAAGCATATATTTTCTTTTTGCTTATTTCTTTACAGCTTAGCACTTACCCGTGTCTTAATTCTGACAATAATTCTTACTATCCTAGCTTAACATGCATGAGTTAACTCAAAACCAGTTCTACTACTGAGCAACTACAGCTATCTTTATGTCAGTGTAACTTCACAGAAGGAAACAGATTTATAGCAGCTTACATAGCTAAGGTTGTGGTTCAAAATTTGCACATAAGTACTGATTAGTAAGACCTTTTCTAGGAAATAATTCACGAATGTCAGATTGGGAATGAAACTGAAATGGCAGTAGTGAAATTTCTTTCACTACTAGTTTGAAAATGCCTATGTGTTCTCTTACAAGAATTTCAAAGCTTTGCTGTAATGCTCTGTGTTGTCTAATTGACACAGTTGCAAGTTAACTGTAGTCAAAGGATATGTTGTCTTTAGTGTAGCAAAAGCTGAAAAATGAAAACCTGTCTCAAAAAGGCATGGTTCCCATAAAAGCAGTTTGCTATGTAATTAGTTCTTGAATTCAGAGAGCACAAGTATAGCCATCGCTGTTGTTGTTTCGGCTCCTGCCGTGTGCTTCATAGCAGTGGGAGTGGTTTCAGACTCAACATTTCCACATGTGGCTTGTGTTTTGCTAAAAGTCTAAATATATTTTAATAGGATTAAATGAACATTTAAAATCTGTTTGTAGCTATGTCTTTGGCAAGATGAACTCTTGCTTTCGGTACTTCTTATGAGGAAACTAAGTAACTTGAAAATGACAGAGACATTTTAGTATAAAAAAAATTATTTGGAAGAAATAAATGTGTTTTCCTGTAAACAAGAGGTGATCATTAGTTAACTGGCTAAACACTTCAGGTTTAAATAATTTCACCCATGTTGTATTGAAATGAATGTTTTAGGAGCAAAATAGTGACAGCTACAAGCAATAAAAAAAGTAAATGCAATCCGGGAACAATTGTTTTGGATCTGACTTGTGCTGTCGGTTAGATTGGACTTTCTTGACCCAGTCTTGTATCCAAATGTTGTTTTTTTCCTTTGTCAAAATATATTAAAATATAGTTATTATCAATACTTACATCCATGGTCACCATGTCTGTTTGACATGGAAGACTTAACCAAAAAGAAAAATACCCCAGGACTGTAACATGTAAGTTGTCATCGCTTTTTATTTTGGAAAGGAGACTTTGCAAAGACTACACAGCTTGAACTTGAATTGATTTTAAGTTGATGAGTGTTCTAAGGCTTCTCAGTTGTTTTTGCCGTTCATCAGCTTGTGATTCCTTTGCTTAGGATACAGTAACAAATTGCTCGATGTTAGAAATGTCCACACAGCAGTTTATTTAGTCAGATCAATAGTTAAAACACAAAGAATTTGTATGTCATACACAAGTAAAATGAATTTAGGTAGAATGTTTGCTATATCATTTTGAATCAGAAACACATTTAGGAATATCAGACATTTCATAGGCATTTGATAAAGCAAAGAGACAAGTTCTATACATAACAATCTGAATTGGTTCGGATCTGAAACATTTGGCTACTGAAAAATTCTGTTAGTCATCCTGTGGATGAAGTATTTCTTAAATATGAGTTTCTGCTGTTTTCAGAATATACTTGTTTAATATGCAGAGTTATTACTACCCAGGTTTTGTACTTGAAGAAACGTTTGGTAGCTTTTTTATGATAGTCCATACATTGTGTACATTAACTACATTTATATTTTATTAGTGTTTCACTTGCACTTTTTGACAGCTTGAAAATTTTTGCCAGCAGTTTGATGTTTCATTAGGAAAAGTCTTCAGGATACAGAATGATACACTGAAATAAGAGGGCCATATCATTCTGACCTTATCAGGCTGCTGTGGACAAATTTTCTTCTACCAGCAATATGTGATACTTTTAATCTGATGTCTTTTATATTAAAATTCTGGTTATCTACTGGAAAAAGCAAAGCTGTCTAGAAATAAGAAACATTATACTAAATAAAAGTTTCCTTTTATTGTATAGTGAGTGTTGAAGTGCTAGCAAGATAACAATTGTGATATCCTGAGCTGTCTTGTATGTGCACTTAAACATTTTTGAATTACTGATATGCCTCTTTACTCTTAAAACCAAGTCTGAGATCTGCATTAGATATGAATCTTTTTCACTGAGTTGTAGGGTGATAGCTCAGAAAGAGGAAGTGCAGGAAACACAGCGCAGGTCCTTGAATAGAAGAAAAAATGCACATCTGTGACTGTTAACCTGAAGCACTTAATTGCAAGAGCATAGTCTCAAATTAGTTGTTTTGTTGTACTCGAAATGACCATTATATTGTATTGATTTTATTTTAGTGTGGTTTAGAGAAATGAATGTACATGTAAGATTTTTCAAGCTAATGTAAAGAAATATTAGTATTACATGTTTCTTTATTTTCATAATTCACAGTTGATTCCATTAAATTCACCAAAATCAAAATGATTCCTGAGTATTATTATAATTATTATTTTTAACTATTATTATTCCTGTTTTTTCAAATATAAAATGCTTTAAAGGCAGCACTGATTTTAGTCATTTTATTAACAGTCTTGATTTAAGATACTTAGGTAAGAAACATTGATATTTCAGATTTAATTGAATAAGAAGCATCAACACATCTAAACAACTTTTTTTTTTTGTGTGTAACATTTTCTTTATTTTTCATTCCTGCTTCCCTCCTTCCTGTTGATGTCAAGAAATTGGTGTTAAGCTTTTCTACTGCAGAAACTATAGAGAGAAAACAAGAAAAATATCACTGTTGTTTGCTGTAGTGTTAATTTATAGTTGTAGCCATAAGTTAAAGAGATGGAGTAGTACATTTGGTTCCTTTCTATGACTGGGCAAAACCTAGTGCAAATGAGAACCTTGAAAATGGATTTTACCTTCAGTGTCATGATACTGATTTCAGTAGTACAATACAAGTATGAAACACAAATCTAAACATTTCTTCCAAAAGACAGATTTAAACTTTGTTTAGGTTACATCCAAGTCAATATCAAAATACTCAGCAAAATGCTTCGTTTCTCTTAACCAGTCCAAAGTACAATGCACACTGTAGAATCCAGATCATCCATATACTGAAATTTAATTCAAGCTGAATTGGATTCAATTAAATGCCTGAAATATGCAAATAGAACTATGTACCAATTTTAGAATTGAACTGACTTATTTTCCAGGATTTAGGCCATGGTTTCCTAGAGCAATATTAAACATTAAAATTCTTAGATACTGCAGAAACAGTTCTGAACATTGTCTAATTTGTTAGAATACTGTGGTTTCCGTTCTTCATATCCATACTGAGTGAATTTCATCAGATTATGTAGTGTGTCACCATTACTTAGTGAAACTGAAATATTTTTACAAGCAAAATGTGTAATAATCCTTGTAATCATTTGATTTTTGTGCTAGGCATTGTTTACAATCAAACAAAAATTTGAAGTAGAAAATCACAAAATGGGATTATACAAATGTAATTTTTAAATAAATCTTTACCAGAGTAGAAACTTTTTTTTTTTTTTTTTTTTTTTTTTT
>PPHD01008420.1:9484-19511 GCA_002909625.1 Bambusicola thoracicus | reverse complement strand
AAAAAGAGTCAAAAGAGCTGTACCGTGAAAGCATCCATTTCTCCTCACTGACGATAAGAACATCTTGCTGTGACCAACCTGGATAGAAACATACCATGCTGGACACACAAACCTTAGTTCAAAGGTCTGAACGACCTACAAAATCCTATTTCAGATTATATGACTTTTGTTAGAAAGCATGTTATTTTTTTACAGAGAAAAATATAACTAAGGATGCCTTTATGTTACTGGAAAATTTAACATAAAAACATGCAGATGAGAAAATCCTCCTTTAGCCAAGAGTCATATGTGTCGCTTATAAGTATTGTAAACCAGAAACATACTGTAGGATATATAACCACTAATTTGCATTAATTTATTTTGTGAACTTCAGGGCCCAACCTGTAAATCCCACTTGCACAAACACTGTGGAGTATTGCTGCAGAAAACACTTGCTGCCTTAGGGCCTCACACTCTCACAAGCAAAATGAAATTTTGCTCAGTTGACCAAGAACCTCACAAAGCCAGCTTAAAAGCCTCTCTGAATTTTCCTGAGTTTTGCCCACATCTTTGACCAATACTAAGCACTGCTATTATGAAAGGAAGGCTATTTAGAACATAACTGTTGTCTATAACATCTTTTTAACTAGAAAATGAGGAAGGAGGAGGCCCAAACATGTGTTGCATCTTCCTGCCCACAAGTGGGATCACAGCTACCTAAGCCAATACCAAGCCAATACCTGTAGCTAACAAGGTGCTTCTCCAAATACTTACAGTAGTCCTATGAGACACTCATGTACCTCTCTCTCTATTCCAGTTCTTCACAGCTCCTCTTGTCAGAAAACAGTATCAACATTTAAATGAAATGTCTTAAATCACTTAAGCCCATTTCTTCTTCCTATATTCTCTGTTTACATTCCTGAAAATTATTATCATGCTCCTCCTCATTTAGGTGACTCTAAAGTAGTTGCTGTTGTCACCTGAATTGTATTTCTTCCTATCTCCTCTTAGGCATGTCACTAAATATATCAGGCAAACCCTCACTGTTATAAGTTGCTCCATCATCTAGTGGAATTACTGAATGCACTCTGGAGACGCCTCTCTTCTCATTACAAGAGAAAGGGAGTCACTAAAATTATCTTATGCCATTCTTACAGATTCTTCAAAGAAAGAACCTCGCTGGAATTTCTGGAAATACCTTGTCAGCCCCGAGGGGAAAGTTGTAAAATTCTGGAGACCTGAGGAGCCCATAGAAAGTATCAAGCCAGACATAGCATCATTAATCAGACAGATCATAATGAAAAAAAGGGAAGACCTCTGAAAAACCATTCACTCTTTGAATCCATTCAGTGGCACAGATGCAGAGCCTTACTACATTCCTGGGAAATGCTGCTAGAAGAAAAACAATCAGGGGATTTTTTTTTTCTTTTTGATGTTAGTATTTTCAGCTATGTATGTCAATTAATGTTGGGATGACTTCTGTAACAGCCTGGAGAACCACTGAGATTAATGAAAATGGCAAGGCAATCAGAACACTGCAGGAATGGACGTTCAGTTTACATACAGTTCTTTAAATTGTTAACAAGAGCTAATTACAATTGTTATCAGCAGGCAAATAGCTAAAAGGAAGAGGGTTGGTGATGAATTACTCAGTACTTGTACCAAAAAATGTTATTTTCCATCTACCAGTGAAAATAAGTTTTGATACTCCATTAACACATAACCATTTTGACTGAAAGACATAAGACTGAGAGCCATCATATCAGGGTTTATAGAGACAAATGCAGCTGACCATACCAGCTTTATAATATTGACAGATGAAAACGTCTGAATTGTGAAGCTGTCAACTTAATTGTACAAATCTGTACATAGAAAATAAGATTATTAGAAGTAAAAGAAAAGATGCAAGAATATTTTTTTGCCTGCTTTGTGTGTATTTTGATTCATTTCATCTTTTCAGCAATACCTTTATCTTCTTTAGCCTTCTCCATACATTTGCACTGCAGTACAGGGCCTTGGCTGCCAGCTCATTTGCTGGATTTCCAGTTTTCTGACCTGGGTGCAAGTAGGGCCTTTGTGCATATATGAGAGTGCTTACAGTAGGATTCAAAGGGCAACAGAAATCAACAGCGCAGCATCCTAAAAGACACCAGATAGCACACCTTTCTGAGGTTGTCCAATACAATGCTCCCCAGGCACCTCCAAAAAGAAGCTGAAAAGGGGGACAAAGATTCACACTTTCTCTTCTCAACTTGCAATTTCCCCTTTCTGGCATGTAACTACAAAGCCATTTCCGGTTCTGTTCCAGTGTTCTAGTTCAAATTGCCAAATGTTTTGACTGAAAGAGTAAATTGAAGTGAATTAGGAATAAAGAACCCTATTCCAGCTGCCTAAGTCTTAAAGGAGTGCTGAGAGAACAGAAATGAGAGAAACCACACCTCAGAACTAAGATTTTTTTTACAGTAAGGTTGGTGAGGTACTAAAACAGGTTGCTGAGAAAGGTGACATTAAAGGTTAGACTGGACCAGGCTCTGATCAGCCCGACCGAGCTGCAGGTGTCCCTGTTCACTGCAGGGGAGTGGGAATAAATGACCTTTAAAAGTCCCACCAATTCAAATTATACTATGATTCATTCTTAAAACCAAGTTACTTCATGGTAAAAATAAAGTATCTTTATCTGTGAGATTTGCACAGATTTGAAAAGACATATAAATAGGAAGCAAGTTAGAACACTGTTACACAAACATATATTTATAGATAATATTCAAAATGCAGCACAATTACCTGAAAGCATGTTTGCATAAATACCCACTTATGATTTATATAGGATATTGCTTATAAAACTATATAGTATATTACAAGCACTATAAACAGATTAAAAACTGTCTGTTGGATTATCAGATAATCCCACCAACTTCAGCTAAAACTGCCTTTAGAAGATTAACAGAGTCCAGTCCTTGAGTGTTAAGGTTGATTAAATTCCACCTACAGTATCCTATTCTGTGCCTCCCTCACTTCTTAGATCTGACATATACTCTTTATTTCTGATGTTTATCATTTAGCTGACAGCTCATATTTCCAAAAACATTTACCATTTACATATTTTAGTCCAGCTCGGTCAGCGGTTGGATAATTCCCTATTAATTCACGTGATATCAGAAATTGTACCATGACTTCCCAAACAAAAGCTTTTTTTAGTCATTAAGGCCAGAACTCCTTTTCTCATGCTCATGCGTCCAAACAAAGACAAAGGCATTACTTGCACTTCCTACAGGAAACAGACTATGGTCCATGATATCACCTTACCTGTCTCAGTCACAGTGAAGCCAAAAAAAAAAAAAGACAAGTGTGCAAAGAATTGTGCAGACAAATTTTGAACTCTGGCCCTGGGCAGCTTGCTTAGCTGAACATTGTTTCTGTCAGTCTGAACAGCCTGCATGTATGATCAGTCGTCCTATCAACATGACTTTCCAATGTACAAAGCAATATACAGTTTTTCTTAGTGCAGTCAGTTCAGTGCCACCATATGGTTCCTCATCAAACCAGCACTATCTTATTTCCCTGCTTTGGCTCTGTATCCTGTCCATACTGCCAGCTGGCTTTCTGTCCTGGTTTTGGCCCTTTATCATCTCGACACTCTAGTTATGTGATTTTTGCTCCTGTTTTTTACCAGGTTCCTACATTTTGCCTCTTGACCATGATTAACGGATGGCCTGGACATTTTACTCCTAAACATGTTAGTGCTGTTTTTGTGATGCTTGGAGTGACAGGGGAAAAAAAAAAACTTAGAAGTTAAGCTCCTCCCATCCATTTATTGATAACATACACATAAATATAATAAATTGCCATCTGTAGTTGAAAACTTTAAAATGTACCCATGCAATGAATATCCTTTGAGTGTGAGCCTCCTAAGTTTCTTTATATAATGAAGGAGGAGAAGTGGGGGACTCCCCAGAAGCATTCAAGGCCAGGCTGGATGGGGCTGTGAGCAACCTGGTCTAGAGGAAGGTGTCCATAGCAGGGGGTTGGAAATAGATGATCTTAAAGGTCCCTTCCAACCCAAACCACTCCATGATTCTATGATTCTTCTCTGCTTATTTTTTGTCTCTTTTTGTCCTAGTCCTCAGACCAAACAATGTGCCCTTAGAGAAAGCAGGATTGTTTTAAAAGCCACAGATTCTAGGAAGTGAGGCCATTCTACGGTATGTCACCTACTTCAGTGCAGTAGCTGATTTTAATATTATTTTATTTACAGCTAAGTGTAACCTGAAAGGTCACCAATTCAGTGTGGAATTCACTAACATCCAAGAGCCTATAGTTCATCAGATATTTCTTTCCCTACCCAGTTTTGCTCATTTTCAATCCTTTTTTTTTTTTTTTTTTTTTTTTTTCCATCAAAGAAAGTAAGTTTCAACAAATCAGAAGCGTTGTGTTTCTGCCAGTTCCCATTTAAGTAAGCTTTGCCTCAGCTGGAACCACACACCTCTTCACCTGAAGTTAGAAGTCCTTAGAAGACCTGAAGTAAGAAAAAGTGAAGAGTGCCCGAACCACATCTGCGGTTCCACTGTCCTCATTTTGATGAATGTTCCAAAGGCTAACAGATGTAAGAAAACATCCACATGGGACCCAAACCTGAAGCTTTCACTAAAGTTACTGACTTAAGTTAGCAGAACTGTTAGAAATCAATTGGATTAGCTGCATAATTGTTTAAAACACAGTTAAACATATTTTTTATCAATTCCATCAGTTTGCATAACCTAGCACACTTTCTTTCAGCTGGCAAGGACTCCACACCAGCTGATGGACCTGATGAGGTGTTTGTGATAACAGTCTTCACATTCCTGTCTCGGTAGTGACACAGTGATGTGCTAATGTGGCAGTGTAGTTAGTTGCTGGTATATGAAGAGCAGCTAACTAACAGTACACTGCCTAATCACCACACACAGCACTAGGAGGACACTAACTCCGCAGAGCTTCACAAACTTTGCTTCTATTTCTTTTCATAGATCTTCATTTAGACAGTTTTTAGGGCACGTTACTTGCTTTTTTTTTTTTTTTTTTTTGAGTGCTCCTATAATAAACAGATTCTTTTGCATTCTGTGAAGTGCCAAGATGAGGATAAAGGTAATATTTTGTTGCCTATGGCAGTATGTGTGATAGAAGTTTGCAGTGTAATATGCATCAAAAGGATCAATTTGCTCCCAGCCCACATCCTGCTGGGGAACAATACTATGTCCTGTTCAATTTGTGCTTCCTGGTGAGACTATGTGCAGATTTTTAGGACAGCCATGGTCACAAATTAAGTTATTTTGTGAAGCAAGTGGAGAAGAAAAACTCTAAAATTGACTTACCTTTTTTTCTACAGAATGGAAAGGTAACTATTTTTCAGATATAGCTTTCAGGTAGTTAGTGAAAACTTCCAATTACTCATTAAAAATAAAACTAAAACAACACATTGCATTTGCCAAATATCATTAAACAGAATTTAAGACAATATTTTCAAAATCATGTAGTTTTTAGTTGTGATTCTTCAGCTTTAAGAAAACTTCCAGAGAGTTTGAAGTTGGTTGAAATTATTTCAAACCTGAAATAACTACTGAACTAATTTTCTGTCTGTTTCAAGTATTTCTAAACTTCCTACTGCCTTGGTATCTATGTGCAGATGAAAACCAGAGACTGAATCAATCAAAAATTGTCTCAGTTCTTTGAATAACAGGAATACAAAATACAAGTATTATTCCAAAAGTGAGCCAAGCAATACACACAAAATTAAAAACAAAATCAATAAAGATGATGCAAAAGACTCTACGCATAAAAGTAGTAGCTCTCCAGTTTGATGCTAAAGGTATGTGGAGCAGGCTAGCAACTGCATGTTAGCTGATGTCAAGAGTTTCAACCAGCTAACATACACTGCCACCCCACCGCACACAGAGGCAACCCCTGCACTGCTGGAAATCAGATCCGTAACTCCGACCAAAGTGCCCACCTCCAAACAGCGGTAGTCTATCCGTGCAGCAGGTGGCAGTGTGGTAATGACTGCTCCATTCGGCACAGCAGCCGCTAACAGCACACTGCCTTCCAGCCACAGGGTCCGTGCAGAGTGAGATTTCGCACATGCCTGAAAGACAGATCTTATTGCTTACCTAAATTCAGCACTGTTTCCTCTTTTGAGATTCCTGCTTGGAAGTATGTATACAAACATATATATTCAAGCGGTAAATGATTTCATGGCACAGATAAGTTTCCGATTTGGTAAGACTTGAATTACAGTAGTAGCACAAAACCCACAGAGGAGTTTGTGGAGTGTGACAAGAATCAGATCCCAGGCTGTCAAAAAAAAAAAAAGGAACAGAAAATTGTTGTGAACAGATTCTCACAAGCACCAGTATGTTATCTCCACTTTGTATTACATACACTTGTTTCTGTCCTTTTTGTCCATGGGAAACCACATCGGTCATTGCAGGAGCTCAAGCCTGACACTAAATGAGCCTGGACTCTAATTTGCTAGAGTAGATTTTCTTATTCTGAAATAACAATTATTGCTGATTACTTCATAGTACAAATTAACTTCAAGTTTTGAGGCACACTGTGCCTCCATTTACAGCTATGAGGAAAGCCTGAAGACCCCAAGACTCAAGCTCGGGGACACTGAAGCCAGACACTAAGTTAGACGCTTTGTATCAAACTGAATGAACAACAGATATGAAGCTTTTCCCTTACTTCTTCAGAAACACCTCCCAGATCATTCAAAATAAATAGCATCAGTCCTGAATTCTCAGTACAATACGCCACAACATTAACTTGCCTGAGTGCTGCTGTCAGCAGCTGCAGAACAGTGCTGGCTTAACAGTGCTGGTTCCACAGGGTGAGGCCACCTCTGCCTTTCCACGGTGCTCTTGAGCGTGGCAGTCTGGAGCGCCGTGAGCAGCTGTTGGCACCTTGGGACAACAGCCAGCTAACAGGCACTGCCAGACCGCAGCGTTCCGCTCCGTCTCAGCTGCCAGCTGCCTCCAGCCCCTTCTCCTGGAGCCCCATCTCTGCTTGTACCACAGCACAGCTTTCCCCATGGTGTCACCTAAGTACAGTATTTATTTTGGAGTGATATCCTCAGCATGCTGATAGCAGTGTTTCTGTACCATGCCCATACCTACGGGCACACTGTTCCATCTCCCGCTTCAGCGCTTTCAGTGTGGTCATTGTTACAGTGCCATCCACTCCACCACTTTGAGTCTCACCAGGTTTTGTTACAAAAACAAAAAGTACCACACACAAAGTACCTGTGCTTTGCACCCTGCACTTTGGTGATGGTTCTGAATCCTCCCCCCACAGCTTTACCATAGTTTGTGTTTTTTAGCATTTCAGATCCTGCAGTTAAGAAGGTATAAGTAATAAGAAGAAAGAAAAAATCCCTGTTTCTCAGAATCACATTCTAGAGCCTCCTCCTTTGCATCCCCCAGATATACAGAAAGGGAGCACTTCAGCACAAGCAGCCAAGAGCAAACACCTGTTCTGCCCTTACCTCAGCCACCTTCTGCAGGTTTTGCTCCCTGCTCCACTCAGGGTCTTTTCCAAACACACTCATAACTCTTCCTTGAAAGAAAAGAGGCACAGCACTCAGCAGATGCAGGGCTCCCAGAGGGGAGGCATTTCCTCACCCTCCATCCCTCCACCCTCGATCCCTCCATCCTCCATCCCTCCATCCCCAGGCAGGTGCAGCCCTCAGGCACAGGCAGCCCCACATCCTCACAGGGCGCTGGGACCCCAGGCGCCGTTACCCATAGCCTGTACTCCTCCGCCCTCACCCACCTCCCACAGACTTTCCTCCTTCCCAGTCCACACCTGCGAACCTGGCTGAGCCCGCCGGGTGAGCGACCTGACCCCTGGGCTCCCGCAGTGGCACAGCCCGGACGGCGGACAGGTGTGGGGAAGACCGCCGTAAGCAGACGGCCCCGAGGCGGCAGCGCCACCCGACCTCCTCGCACTCCCCGCCGGCTGCCGGCGCTCTTTAAGTGTCCGCGGGCGCGGCCAGGGAGGCGGGAACCCACTGGTGGCCCTACCCGGCCCGGCCCGGCGCTGCCCGCCGGCGGGACGCGGCGCGCCCGGGCTGCGAGGCGGCGCCAAGGAGCGGCGGCGGCGGCAAAGGAGCGCGGCGCGGTACGGCGGGACCCCCGCGGCCGCGGGTAGCGAGGCGGGCGGGATCCGCTCCGTGCCCTGGGCAGGCAGGCTGCGGCCCCCCCCGCAATGCAGGACCCCGGCGCCGGGTGGAGGTAACGCGAGGCCCGCACCCGTCCCGTTCTCGCGGTGTTGCCGTGAAGGGTAGCGACGGGGCTGCTTCTCAGGGCTGGCAGCTTGGGCCATGGAACCCTGCTGGAGCGGAGTTTAATCGAATCCACAGAGATAGCAGGGAGAAGAGCAGTTACCACCACGCTTTTCTTCTGTATTTTATTCAAAATAAGTTCAGAGCAGTAGTTTGTCAGCTTCTGTCATAGGCTCCAGTCTGTGCAATTACACCACTTGAGTTTTCAACCAGCGAGAGCTGAGGGACACGCAGCATGTCAGAAAACACATTTTTCCTCATTCTGACTTCTAAGTTTCACAGTCAACATTAGAATCACAGAATCATTGAACTGTTTGAATTGGAAGGGACATTTAAAGGTCATCCAGTCCAACTGCCCTGCAATGAACAGGGACACTCACATCTACATCAGGTTGCTTAGAACCTGGCCCATCATGGCATCAAATGTCTTCAGGGATGGGACATCCACCACCTCTCCAGGCAACCTGTTCCAGTGCCTAACATCATTGTTATAAAAAATTTCTTTTTATTTTTTTATTATTTATTTTTTCTTAATCTACCCTCTTTTGGTCTGAAACCATTCTCCTTTGTTCTATCACTACACACCCTGCTAAAGAGTCTGCCCCCTTCTTTCCCGTAACTCCCCTTTAGATACTGAAAGACCGCTCTCAGATCTCCCTGCAGCCTTCTTTTCTCCAGGCAGAACAGCCCCAGCTCTCACATCCTGTCCTCATATGGAGGTGTTCCATCCCTTGGATCATTTCTGGCCCTTCTCTGAACACAGTACAACAGGTCCAGGTCTCCATGTCTCCATTAAGATGTTATTTTCTAGGACTAAGAAGATAGTGCCACATATGAAATGGACTCAAATTTTCCTTATTTATCTTTTCACTTTTCTTTCCCCCAGAAGAAGGCACTTTCCAATTGGAAAAGTGTTAGTTGACAAAAGAAACATTTTCCCTGAAAAATCTCCTCATGTCACGTCCTGCTTTCCTTGTCAATTCTATAGCAGCCTATGCAATATCTGGATGAGGAGATCATACAAGCAAGGCAAGAGGGGAGAAAATATTAATACCTCAGTTCTCAACAAAACTCAGCAGGTTGTAGAGCTGTTTTGCCAAATAAGTGTAAAACTGTTCCAGAGGTGTCATTTTGTCATCTCACTGCTGTTGGTAAGGAGGCAGCAAAGGACATGCAGGCTACCAAGTGGATGAGTCACTCAGAATTATTGTAACACTCGCTGTAAAACAAACAATAAGGAAAGCACTGTGGAACTTCCTCCACAAAGACTTGTTTGCAACACTTCAGGTGTTTGTTTAACAGAAGACGAACTCTTCTTACCGGAGTAATACTCAAGCAAACATCACCAGCCAGTGCTTCTCTGCCTGATCACTGCCTGGAGGCAGCGCTGGCGAGTGCTGCAGAACCAGCTCATGGTAACAGGGCATCCATCAGCAAAACTAAAGCAAAGTGTACCCAACAGTTACCTACCAGACCACTTCCTTAAGCCTCTAACGAAACTTTAGCTTCCTGAAACTTACTGAAAAGTATCTTTCAGATGAGCAAATTGGTAACAATGCAATTTTAAGTGAGAATAATTTGTTTCATAGTGCAACACTTTAAAGGATTTACCATGTGAGACCTTTACAGCTGCAAAATGGAACAAAAACCTGAAGTGTATTTAGAGTCAGCAAGCATTTGTTTGAGTGAACCAGAGTTAGAATTAATCAAACTTCAGTGGAGGAAATGTTA
>PPHD01008419.1:11211-21798 GCA_002909625.1 Bambusicola thoracicus | reverse complement strand
CCCCGCTACCCGCCGCCATGGCTCAACCGTCCCGCGCGCCCGCCGCCAATCCGCGCCCGCACGCCGTGAGGCCACGCCCCCTTTGGCCCACGTCACGTGGCGCCCGCCCCGCGAGGCCTCCGGGCCGACAGGGGGCGCTGCAGCTCTCCCGCAGCTCTCAGCGCGCCCACGCGTGACCGTGAGCCCGCGGTAAAGGCGCGGCGCGGGACGCAGCGAGGAGCGGGAGTCGGGAGTCAGCAGTAATGGCTATAATAACATTGCGCCGGCACCACGCGTGATCGCCCCGCGCTCAGAAGGACGGGTCGCCGAAGCCGAGGCGCTGCTGGGCGGCGCGGAGCTCCTTAATCAGGGCCGAGTCGTCGAAGCCGAGCTGCGGGGACAGGGCGTCAGGCAACCCACGAGTGCCGAGATCCCCCCCAGAACCCCGGAGAGAAACGGGAAGGGCCCCCTCCGCGCTCTGCCCTTAACAGCAACCAGCTTGGAGCGACAGGAGAGGAGCAGCCACGGCTGGGGGGAGGGAAAGAAATAGCCCACGCTCACAGCACGCGTGGAAGGAGGAGGGCTTGGTGCCCACGCTCACCTTCGTGGCGTATTTGTAGCACTGCTCTGCCTCCAGCTGCCGCCCTCCCTGCAAAACAGCACAGCGGGGGTGTTTTGGTCAGAGCAGGCAGTGATGAGCAGCAGGGAAGGGCGCTGCTTGCGCCATCTGAGCGCTGCAGCGATCGCTCCCCCCACCGTTCGTACCCCGGGGATGCACGCAGTGTTCTTCAGGCTCGCCCATGGAGCCTGCTGGGCACTCACCTGCAAGCAGACGAGGGCCAGGTAAGCCCACACTTCAGCATTGCTGTTATTTAGGGCATTGGCTTCAGAGAGAGCATCCTCTGCATCCACCATCTCTCCCAGCTTGAGGGGGAAAGAAGAGAGGTGTGAGAAAAGGCAAAGGGCAGGCAGAAATGGCCGCACAGCTGAGCAGGCATCTGCTCCTACAGCCAAAAAACCACCACAGATGAAGCATCCAGCGTGGCTGCTGGCACTGAGCTGCTCTGACAGGGAGGCAGAGGCAGGAGGAAAGCAACAGACTGGGTACTGCCACCTCTGCCTGCATGAACCAAGAGGTCCAGCCCCATCACGAGCTCTCAGGACCTGCTGGCATCATTCAAAACATGACTCTGGTCCTGATGCCTCTTCCCACAGAGGCTCCCTGGAGGCAGGAATGGCTGCAGACAGCTCCCAGGACCTCACTCAGCTCCCTTGTTGTTGGGGTCTGCATCTCTCTGTGGGAGGCTTACGTTTATCCAAAGGGGAAACGGTTTGAGTTCCTCCGTTTGGTTCTCTCAGCCAAAGCCCTTTGGAGGGAGCATGCAAGGTGTACCCCTGGGAGACGCTGCGCTGCTGGTGGCTGTGTCTGGGTGTCCTTGGCAGCCCTTCAGAGGTGCTGGATTCCTCTGGGCAGGGAAAGCACCGAGATTCCTCATTGCTGCCAGCCTGCTCAGTCCTTTGTGGTGACGTGCAGAAAGTTAAGAATCATCAAATATCCGAGTTGGAAGGGACCCACGGAGATCATCGAGTCCAACTGGCAGTCCAACAGGACCACCCCCAAAAAAATCAAACCCTATGCAGGTCGTGTGCAGGCAGGCACTCAGGGCAGAGCTCAGGCCCAGATGATGTGCATGCCATGACATCGTGGGGCCAGGGGCCCTGGCAGTGGGACAAGGAGGGGAGGGATGCTGCCCCCGGTGCAGTGCTGATGCTGACTGTTCTATGTTCCACCTCCCATACAAGCAGCCCAGGGTGCCACCCTGTGACCGCGACAGTGTACAGCACATGACAGCTTTCATGTTTCACAGAGTTAAGCACTGAATAAAAAGCAAGCCCTGCACACAGACCCAGACACAGCACAGATGATGTGAACTTGGGATCTCACAGCTAATGGCACTTACCCTATAGCAGGCGATTCCCACTCCCAGCCAGGTGAGACAGGATGCAGAGCTCTTGCAGGCTTGCAGGTAGATCTGTTTCGCCTTGCCGTACTGCCAGGAGAGATGATCACACTGTTCTCTGCATCCCCTCCATACAGCTTCTCACCTCAGGAATTTGCCCAACACCCCATCCCTGCTGGGGCTCAGACACCTCACTGCCGGGAGGCTGAGAGCTTTCCCACTGCCCCCAAAGCTGGTGGCTCTATGCTGCCACAAACTAACCCAGCAGTGTAAAAGATGGGGTGGTTAATCAGCAGCACCCTGGGATTTGAGTCTGGCACAATGGAGTAGGGCTGCTCCACGCTCCAAAGACTTCAGTACTTCCATAAGGTTTTTGCTGCACTGTTGCATCTCAGCTATAGCTACAGGTAATGGTGTTCTGGCCCTGGGATCTGGCATCTACTGGTGCTTGCCTTGTGGAAAATGCCCTATTTCCACTCCTGCATGGCTCCTCACCTCTTTGTCTTCCAGGTAGATGGAGCCCAGGCGCAAGTAGACAAAATGCATGTCTGCAGCATCCTCCACAAAACTGACAGTTCGCTCGTAGCACTGCTTTGCCTCCTGCAAGTCTCTCCTCAAGTAGCACAGGTGTCCCTTCTGAGCCCACACATCGGGGTTCTGTGCACACAAAGCCAAGAGTGAGACGTGGCTTGGAGACAGACAGGAGAGAGACCTGGAGGAGGACCCCTGTAATCAGCAGAAGCGGGGGGGAGCTGACAGGTATTTGATGAGAGCAGGGCAGGCTCTATGTATGGGATAAAAATCAAGTCAGCAGGCTGTCTGCGTAACACCAGCAATGGGAGCCCCCTCCAGCCTTCCTTCCCTGCAGGGTGTCCTGGCCCATGCAAGGCTCCCAGCTACCATAAGTATGCAAGCAGCATTTGGAGATGGCAGCTTTAAAGCCTCTGCACCTCCCATTCAACCTGACTCTGAAAAGCTGCCTTCTCTCTTTGCTGAATAGTGACCTTGTTCCCCGTGAAACAGGGGCTGACTCACAACGTAGGGAGAAAGGATCAGGATATACACGTTCAAGGGGAAAAGAAAGGCAGACAATGCACAGAGAGGAGTCCTCTCTCAGTAATGCTGCCTGTCTGTGTGTGGAAGATGACAGACAGCAAATAATACGTTGGGTAATGAGGAGGGCAGTGCTGCAGCCACAGCCTGGGGTGGTTAATCAGCTGTAATTGTCCTCCCCCAGAGAAACTGCTGCAGATTAATACTAGAATTGCTCAAGTGGGAATGAAGCATGGACTCGAGGTTCACACACACACACACAAACAACACAGGTGGAGTGTGCCTCAGCATTCAGCCTGTCTGCTACTTTGGGACGGCGTCCTGCACCCACAGACACAGAGGATTACCAGGAAGTCAATCCGAATGGCTTCGCAGAGACATTCTTCACATTTGGAGAACTCTTCCTTCAGCAAGCACGTCCGGGCCAGCGCCAGGTAGTAAGCACTGGAAGGGCCTCCCTGCTGGCTCAGCAGCTCGTGGGCAAGTGCCATGCGAACAAACTGCAAAGGAATGGCACACCAGCATGGCTGGGGAAGCAGGCAAAGAACAGGCATCATAGGAATCCCCAGGAGGACACTGCTCCTGCCCTGAGTGCTCTTCAAGGAGGACTGTCTTGCACTTGTGTGACTTCCACAAACAGGAGACAGGCGGTTATTTTTTCTTCCTCCCCTTTGAAAATCTGCCTCCCGTTACTTTTAGGTCTGTTTTGCTTTAAGCAGCTCTTTGTGCCACGTAAAATGAAAGCAGACAGCTTAATATGGCAGTCAGAGAAGTGTCATAGAGATGGCCGTGTGGAACAGGGACATCCCACAAGTGACACAGAAATTGCTCTGACATAAGCAAATGTCTGAAAAAAGAAAGGAGTACTGCTGTACTGGAAGCATCACAGCAATGCTTCTCATCTCTGGATGTACAGAGGGCAGCCCTGCACTGTCTGGCTTGGCTGCTCCCTCCACATCCGTGCAGTCCCAGAGCCCCGTCTGCCTGAGGTGTCTTCATCCCCAAGCAGCACTTTGGTCTGAACACTCTGCCTGGCCACAGGTTTGCATTTCTGGGCAGTGCTTTTGCTGCTGGGGTAGCCTCAGTGTGTTCTCTAAGCCCAAGAAGAGCCATTGCTGGAGCTTGCCAATTTGGTAGTAACCCAGGGAAGGAGACTGCAAATCCCTCTCTTCACTCCGTGCTGAGCTGACCTGGATGGCATTGACTTTCATCAGGAATTCCACTGCCTTCATGAAGATTGTGCAGGGAGGTTTGCTGTGTCCTGAAACAGGGGATGGCTCTGTAAGAAAACACATCTCCATTATCCCAAACTGAAACAAGAGCAGGGCTGAGCCCCTAGCAGGGACAAAAGAATCCCAGGGACACTGTGAAACCCAGAAGATGGCAGGGGAGGCTCAAACAGCTATTCATTCAGAGTTTTCCCCTGAAGGGCCTCTGTTTTTATGGATATGAGAACAGAACAGCCCAGTGGAGCCATAAGGCCCCAGCACTGCCATCTCTTTGCCATCCACTGGAGAGCAGAGCTTTGCTGCAGATTCCCCAGCGAAGGGGAAGGAACAAGGCTTGATGTCTCACCTTGGAATCAGGACGGCCACAGCCCACTGCTCCCAAGTTATTTCCCTCCCTGCTGCTTGCATAAAGCCATCTCCCAACCCTGGGGTCCCCATCCCACAACCACTTTACCACTCCCTGACCTTCTGGGGCTGTCTCCAATGCTGAAGCCTCTTCCTCATGTGCCACAGAAGTCAGGGCAGGCTCCTTCCCTGCCTCTGGCAGCTCGCTGGCTGAGCCATCTGGAACCCCCTCTGCAATGAGACCCCCAAAGGCCATTAGGTGCAAGCAAAAGAATATGCCCTAAACTGGCCGTTTTGGAGCAGAACTCCAGAGAAATGGGAGAAGACAAAATACACAAGAACCATCAGATTTCCATAAATAGGATGAAAATAGCTTGCAAGAAGTAATACCTGGCTCTGGAGTCTCGAGTACAAGATTATCATATGAAGCTAGAAATAGATATAAATGAGGCAATATCCCTTCTTCTGGTATATGACACTGGAGGCCTGCCTGCCTGCCTGCCTGCTTGGAGTGGTGACAGTGTCAAAAATAAAGCTAGTCAATCTTTTCCACAGCCTTGCCATATATTCAGGACTTGGGGCAGATAGCCCTGGCTTGGAGTGAAGCTGGATTCACAGAGGCCCCAGAGGAGGCCTCCAGCTCAGAACTGCCTCTGAGCAGCTGTTTTGTTCCTTTTGAACTGGGCAGAGACAGCTTTCGTGAAAGCTAAACCTGGACAACCTTCAATTACACCAGTCACAGTGGCACTCCTACCCTTCCAAGCCTCGAAAGGTACATCTGCTCTCCCCAGTCACTCTGGTCACTGCCCACACATCTATATATCAGCAGCACTGGGCTGGGCCAGAAAAAATAAATGCAAAGACCAGTCCTTCTCTTAGGCTCTGGATAAGATCAGCTGTATACCTGCATTTCAGCCTCAGCATTTAAAGCAGTGCACTTGCCACTGTTGCCACTGGCATAGTTCACAGTGTGTTCAAGCTCACAGGCCACCGCTGCGTCCTTTACCCATCGTATTTCTCCTCTTTGGTCTCACTGTTCTGCTCTGAGCTCCCTCCCTCACTGTGGCATAAAGGCACCTCCTGGTTTTGCTAGGAATTACCTGGCAAGAGCTGTTCTGGGCCTAGACTGGAAGACCCCACAGACGTAGCACTGATTTGCTTTTCCCCTTGCCCTGAGATGCTCCTCTCCCTGGCCTGCTGTGCTTGGAGTTTCTTCTTGGCTTCACGGAAGGCCATTTCTGCCTGAATATTATTATTCTGCAGCTCACAGAACAAACCTATGAAATACAGAAATAGCAGCATGAGCAGAAATCTAGCCTTTAGTAAGATCTTTCCCCTAGTCCTCAGATTACAGCAGTGGGGAGGAGCAGCAGGAAAAGAAACAAGGCTCGGCTCTACAGGAATGCCTTCAGCGCACAGGCTGGCTTGCTTTTGTACCTGAAAGCGTCCAGGCTATGACATTGGATGGCTCCAAGCAACAAGCATCCTTAAAGAAAATCTCTGCCTCTTCATAGTGCTGCAGCATGACTGCCACAATCCCACAGAGAAGCAAGCTGGGGACATGAGCAGCTCCCCGTCAGCAGCATGCAGGACACCCATCGCCCTCCCACCCACCAGGAACACACAGCACCTTCTCACATGATGTGGGTCCAGAGAAAGAGCCTCCCGGAAGCACTCCTGGGCTTTGAAGGTGTCCTCGAGCAGGAGGCAGAACGCCCCATAGTCCAGCCAGTACTGGATGTTGTGCTGGTCCTGAGCTATCCTCTGGACACAAGAGATCAACATTGCATGGCTCTTGCCATCAAGCTCAGCACACACAATGCACTGAGAAGACAGCCCTTGTCTATCACATTCTAGTATTTCCCTTAACTGGGATCGTGCTGGGCTTCCTCTAAGCCTCCTTCACCTATCAGTACCCTCCAGCTTAAGCTGGCCTCCTCTTAGCCACCTGACTGAGAATCCAGTGCCCTCAGTGCTGACCCAGCGTGCCTTTTGGACTGGCTCATCCCATTTCCATTGGCCATGAAACTGAAGACTCCAGCGACCTGACCAGCTGCTGCCTCACATCCTCCAGAGAGCAGCATCTCCCTAGGAAATCCCTCACACATTCAGAGTGAGTGAACTGCTCACGTTCACCTCCGCCGCGATGGTGTGCTGGCTGCCAGCCCACACACACAGAATGGGGACAGGGAGGGACAGGGGCTCCTTTACCTGCTGGTGGTAGAGCGATGCCAGCTTGTAGTCCTTGTTGACTTCAGCTTCGCGAGCAAAGAGCCAGAGCTGCTCATCAGTCATGCGGATTCGAGGGGCAGGGGAAGGAGCTTCTTCATACAGTAGCTGGTAAGAAGTGAGAGAGTTAGCCCTAGCCAGGGAGGGTACGAGCACTTCGTGTGATCCCCAGCCCAACAGTGCATGGAGCACAGCTCAGCACAGCTAGGGCTGGGGGAGTCCTGGGGAGCCATACCATCCCCAGGCACTTCTAACACAAATGGGAGGGGTAACACCCATCATCTGCAGTTGGGGCAAATAAAAGTATCCCTCAGATCAAGACCCCTTTCTGCTTCCTCTGAGGTGTCACCAGTGACCTCAACTCAAACTGGAAGGTCCGTGCTCTGCCTTGGGTGTGGGGGGTGGCAGATGGCAGAGACCCAGCCACTCTCACCATGAGCCAGCTACAGCAGCTGTTACCAGCTGTATTTCACAAGTTGCACTGTCTGGATTTCACAGCAATGGGATATGGATGCAGCAGATCCTGCCTCTGCATGTGGCTCGGGGCCCATGTGTGATAACTGCAGCAAATGGAAGCACAAGCCTGCAGGTGTCTTGAAGGTAAAAGTACCTTCGCTAGAAGTGGTGTCTAGCTCTGGATTCACAGTGAAGCTGTATCCCAAATTACCCATCCCAGCTAGTGTTTCTCCCTACCTGGTTCAGGGCAACGTGCATCTGATCCACAAGGTACACATACAGCTCACTGAGAAATGCTTGGAACTGCTCCTGGGTCTCAAATGCTGTGGTCTTCAGGTATTTTTCCCTCACAATCTTCACTACAGCATACTGTGGAGACATGTAACACTTGAACACGGCAGGTTCCCTGAAAGCTCCATGATCATAACAATACAGAGCCTTAACGTGGATTGTCATAGAAAATATCATGAGTTGGAAGGGACCACAAAGATCATGGAGTCTAACTGCAACTGTCTGAAGCTCCATCTTAGTTCTGAGGAAGAAATCCAGCCCAGCACTTAATAAAGGTAAAAAGCAAAACAAAACAAGCAGGGATGAATTCCTTTCCCACCTCTCTGCCCTTGCATTCCCTGACACACAGGTGCCCCTTTGAGGGACATGTGGAAAGGCCCCTTCTCCCTTGGGAAGGCTGTGAGCATGCAAAGCAGTCAGTTCTGCCTTCATCAGGATACAATGTGGGGCACACGGATGTGATCAGCTTTGCAGCCTTCTCCTGATGACAGGAAAAGTTCTGATGCATGACCAAAGCAACCTGCTCTGTCAGGATAAAAATGGCCTTCCCCACATCTCTGCAACAGCCTTGGGTGACAGGAAGGGATTCAGTAGCAACACATCATGCTAAGTTATCACTGTGGAGCAGCAGTTCCTCACTGAGAAACTGCCAGGATAAAACGAGCAGGGAAATGAAACAGCACAATGGATCCCTGCCTTTAGCTGTTCCTTAAAAGCAAAATATTTCCCAGAGCTGTTGAGCTCAAAGTTGAGCTGATGCCTCTGTTCCTCCAGGGTTTGATGGTCTGTTGCTCCTTGGCCTGGCAGCTGCTTTCCAAACAGCTCGTGGTATTCACTTAGGATGGCTACAGCAATGCTCGCGACGTGGTTGTGATAATCTTCCACAGCCTAGGAAATAGGAAACATCAAGAAGTAAATAAGTAATCAGATTTCAAAAGTCACTTGTGCCATCAACCTTGAGATGTGTTTTATTTGCCAGAGCCCACGCCTCCCATTAACTCCACCTGACTCAAGTTGCAATTAGTCTGTCACACAGCCTTTCCTGTCCATGCCTCAAGGCTGCAAAAAGATCTGCATGTAAATACAGAAGTGCTCCTTCATAATTAGATATTGTTCCTGCTACAGTTTTCACTCAGAATCCGCTGTCTCAGTCCTCGTTGTCTCTTCTGTAGCAGTATATCCGGCTGCAAATAAACTGTATCTCATTTGCTGAGGGCCCTTTAAAGCCACAGTCCAGTCCCTCCCCCTCCAGAAGGGTCTGTAATATCCATAATCTCGGTGGTAAAGCAATAATCAAAACGTATCACTTTGTGCACTCCAGACAGCCCAGCACAAATCAATTCTGCAGCAGTACTGGGGTCAGTTACTGAAGTATAGCTTCGTCCCCCACTGTTGCTTTGAATTTCCCATCAGCCAGGGGCCATCTGAGGACACGCTCCTTCAATGGCTGTTCTGTACCTATAGAAAACCAGCCGGTGTTCTCTGATCATTTTCTGGGGTCAGGAAGTTGAACATGCAAAAGTCCTAAAAAAAATTCTGGGTGACCTGAGAGTGGTTGGGGCTGATTCTGTTCATCTTTGTCTGGGCCCAAAGAAGCACACGGAACAGTCTGAGACAAGAAGCTGTTGGGATTGCCCAGAGATAAACAGCTCTGGTACCGCTCTCCTCAGCATCCATTCACTTCCAAACACCCCCACTCTGCTGCTTCCTTCTCTTCCTTTTCCAGATCTCTCCCTTTTTAAGGGCTGCAAATACAAGTAACAGCCCAGAAATGATTTCCCAAGGCATAATACTACAAAGATAACACATCCTGAAGTTTTCTGCATGCTTCCTCTGCAAATCTCATCTGCGTGTTGCTGCAGGGCTCAGACTGAAGATGAGAATCTCTAAAGTGAGAGGGATGAGGACAGAATGAGGCAGCAGGGTGCTGATGAGGCCATAGGCTCCTGCACGTACCTTCTTGCTCCTCCAGTCCGGGGAGGCAGCGGAGGGCGAGGGGGAATCATCTCCTTGACCCTGTCAATGGGAAGACAAAAGGGATCAGCCTGACACCCTGTCAGCAATGCTTGGTTATCTCAAGCACAGCCAACCTGCAGTGCGAGGGCTGCAGGCTGTCATCATGTCCCACAGACACCTTACAGGGACCAAGGTGCAAGAAACTGAACGACAGACCAAGAATGAAGCGTAAAGACCAGAGCAACCATATTCAATGCTTGCAGCTCATCATACTGCCTTGAGAGAACGAGCTACTACTTCACTCCCTGCTGATGATTACACTCCACAGGGATTAGATGGGATTTATTTAGTTATTTTCATCAGGCTTGATGGACCCGTCACACAAAAACTACTGTAAAACTTCAGCCCAGTGGGTAGGGTAGGGTTAATATTTGTTATTGCTGGCAATCAAAACCACTCTCCTACAGAAGAAGATCTTCTCATCAGGTCGTTATTCCTTTAACTCATAACCTCCTGGGTCTGCCAGAACACCTGTAGGAAAGGTAGCAACACCCTGAAGGTAGGAAAGCTCTGAAGAATGTTATCATGGTAAACCCTGGGCCATCCCACCCATCAGGTCCTGGCATGCAGCACCTTATCCCTTGGCCATGCACTGACACTGTCTGTACCACCACTAGGGTTACAGCGACCTCCCAAATACTGACCAAAGGTCAGCAATATTAAGACTGTACTGAAACCCTTAAAACAGACTACATTCACTGGGATTTTATCAAGATTTCCTGTTTGCTGGCACTAAAGCACCTTCAGTCCTTAGAACACAATCCTGCCCACCAAAAAAAGGTGTCGCATCCTCGTGTTGGCTCCTTCACAATCAGCAAAGCAAACTGCTTCCCCCACACCAAAGCTAAATCCTGGTAACTCTTCTGCCAGGTTACACAGCCTCCGGGCAGCTGACTTCTCCAGGTTCAGGCCTCTGACCACTTCTCTGTATAATCAGAGATCCAAAAGGTTTCAGTGATGAGAGACGCAGCTCTCCTCTCACCTCGCCCACATGAATGGTGATGCCACAGTCTCTGCTCCTGTCCCTG
>PPHD01008419.1:0-11154 GCA_002909625.1 Bambusicola thoracicus | reverse complement strand
CCCCCCCCCCCCCATCAGCTGCTTTTGCCCATGAGCCTCAACAGGAGGCCATGCAGCACAGCTCCAAAATACCCTTCAGAAAGCTGCTGCTCCTGCTGGTCCCTCATCCCACGCAGGACGTATCCCCACAAGACACGAATACAGTCATCTAACTCTGCACGAGGCTGCTGTAGGCACCAGGGAAGATGCCAGGTCTGTGGAAAGTGCTGTGACCATAAGCAGCAACGTGTCCTTTCCCTTCTTTTGCACACCCTGCCGTGCTGTCTGATCCTCTTGTTCTGCAGTGCCTCCCTGCAGAGATCTGGCACCACTCCTTGGGAAGCCACTGAGCCTGAACAGCGCAGCGCCCACACTCACAGTCCCACTTCAGAAGAGCTCCCATCACTGCTGGTGGCACAAATGAGAACCAAACTGCTTCACTTCAAGACGAGAAAAAGAAAACCGAGCACAACAGCAGTTCAAGCAAAGTAAGCGAGCAGAAGCGGAGGCTGACAGGAAGCTTTGGATGCAGTCCAAGAAAGGGAGTTGTGGTTTGCTAACGAGCGATGTATTCAAACCACCTTCCAGGAAACAAGACAAAAAGTAAAACAACAACAGAAAAGCATAATTGCTGAGCACGTGTGCCAGGACACGTGTGTGTGTGTGTGTCATCAGCTGAAGCCCCCCAGGAAAGGACCCTCTCTGCCACTCAGATCTGATTTTCCATGCTTCCCATCCACAGCTGCACAAGGCAGGTGAGCAAAGAGGAATCACACCGAATTTCTGCAAGCTGCAGTAGAGTAGGAAGCAAATAAAAAAGCTCAGGGGAAAGTCTACTGTAAGGGAGGCTCACTTTCCCCAAACCTGTTTTCCTGGAAGACAGCAGGCAGAACAAAAGACAATACACATACTTCCTGTTGAAAGAATGGCTGCTGCTGTGTGGTTTCTGCTCATATTTCTGGCTGAAAGAGATCTACTGCCTGTGCACAGTATGGTTTATTCATTTGCTGTATTTTCTCTTTTTTTATCCAATAAATTATACATGCTAGGTCTTCCCTAAGTAGCACCGCAGCAGGACTACTGCTCCGTGGACAGGAAGCAACTGCCTTAAATTAGACACACGGTGAAAGCCTCGAAGCCTCAGAGGTGAGAGCACAGCTCTACAGCAGAACAGTGTGAAAACCAGAGCCCAGGAACAGGAAGAAAGGTGTGAGAAAATTTCAGAAAAACAATAGAATGCTATTCTGGAGTTAGAGCAGTGCTACCTACTGCAGTCCACTGGTGGCCAGCCCTGACCAAGCAGCTGAACATCACGTGCAAGAGGCAAGCACAGGAGGATTAATGGGAAACAAAGCCTGGACAGGAACACAGATACTGCTGTGCAGAGATGCCAGCTCGGATGAATGCAACTGTTTTCCAAACCCAGGCAGTGCTGCTGCTGAAGCAGCCTGGTGGCCCCGTCCTCCTGATTTCAGTGGGCATTGGATGAAGCCTTCAACTGCTGCTTGCAGGGTTCCTCAAAGGGTAGGCTCCCTATACAGCCTAGTTTGTGTTCTGCAGAACTGAGCTGTCAGCTCCAGAGTTATAGCATGTCTTTACACACCTTTTGGTGAGCTCCTCTTGCAGTCGTTTGGGTACCAAAGCCTTGTCCAGCTTTATCTCCATCACCAGGAATGTTCCTGCTTCAACATATTGCTGCGAAGATAAACATAGCACAACATTGAGAGAGCAATCTCAAGACATTACTGACAAGATAAAAAACTGAACATTTAGCTACGGATCTTCAGCAAATCCTCTTTAAACTGCAGAGATCCTGCCCGCTTTAGGACTTGCACTCAAAATGATTTACAGTAGAAAAGTTCACCTTGAGAAGTCAGTCTAGGGAAAAAAAAGGAATGAGAACACCCAGCCAATCAGTTTGCTTGGAGAATGAATGTGCATTCTACGTATTTTGAGAAAGAAGTCACAAAAAGGAGGAAACTCTTCTAAATAATGCCTAATTATTTATAGAGACCTTCTAGCCCAATGCTAGACTTTCCTCCAGCTGGACGTCACTGGAAGAACTCCAGGACAGCATCTGCGTAAAACATCCCCTGTCTCCAGCTCACTCTTAAGTAATTTAATTACATGAAAGGTGTGAGACACTGATGCAGGGATGGTCTTGCAGTCTTTTCTTCTCTTTGGAGATACAAAATTACCTTTCCATCAAGGCTGAGAGATGTGACACTTCCAGCTTCTTCGGCAACATCTGACAGCTGGATTTTTGTTGCGTTGGATGTCTATTGAAAAGCAAGAAAAGACATCTCCATTTCAGATCCAAACCTCGTGCCCTCATAAATTTAGGATGTACATTTGTTCAGATAGCATTTACTAAAATTTCAAGCATCCCTCAGCTGGCTAAGGCAATGCAGCATCTGTCCATGATTCTGATATAGAAAAGGACCAAGTGTGTTGCAATATGTGTCTCTAGACCTCACCCTCCTGTTGAATTCCTGTTCTCTGGTCATCTTCTCCTTATCTTCCCTCTGGGCTTTACTGGGAACAGCTCTGGAAAGAGATGAATTGGTTCCTGGGGTCCCTGATCCTTCTTTAATCAGACCAATCTGTGGACGGAGATCCCGCAGAACACTCTGCTGTCTTTTGGTCTGAGGGTGGAAAGAAAAGACACAAGTGAGGGAATCAGAGGACGAGGCATTTGCCTTAACCTTTCACATCACAGAACAGAGTCAGAGCCGAAATACATTAAGAAGCTCTCTCCCCACAGGCAGTTAGTTGCCTGTGCTCAAGGCCAGCTCTGATACCACGCGGCTGTACAACCTCAGGTCTGACTGCTAAGAAAAGAGCTGCTTGAGAAAGCCTCACTGGAATCTCCTTGCTCAAAGGCTGCATTTTCACCAGGGCACTGTCCCTGGCTTCTTGCATGAGCTCAATCCTTAATCTGCCTCACAGGCATGGACTTGCCTGGTGATGTGAACTGCTAGAAGCAGTGGCTACCCTCCCCAGGTGTGCCCTCCATTGTGTTTTGGGTACTGCTGCTTGCCCTGGGGTGACTCAGCTCCCAGCCTGCTTTCCCAAGCAGAGCAGTTTCCCTGACACACCTGTGACTTCTGGGACCAGGCTTTTCACTCTGCCTGTTTACACACTGCGTGAGCACCCAGGCAGGGCTCCCTCCCAGCTGTCAGCACTCCAGGAGTTGGGCCAGCAAGAACTGAGCCGTGTGGCAGGTCCTGCTTTTTCCTCCAGCAGCTGGCACCCAGCAGCAGCAGCAGGGAGGCATGGAGATGGGCTGTAGTTCCCCCAGATCCCACGGCACGGGCTGCAGCACTAAGGGAACGTGGGCAGTGAAAGCAAGCTGTGCATCCGCCCTCCTGAAACAAGCTCAGGTCTGTTTCAGGAGTACTGTGGGAAAACGGAGATGTAACTGTCACTTTTAGTAACAAGGCAGGGGGGGGAGGAGTGAAAGACAAATAAACCTCCACGAGTTACAGCTGAAAGAGCTCCAGTGACAGCTTTTCTGGTTGTTGCCTGGGGTAACGCTATCCTTTTAGAGCCACTGTTTGCTCTTCCCAGCAAAGCAGTTCATTTGTCCGTGTTCCTGAGTGGGGACTGAGAAGCAATCTCACAGCTCTCCTTACTCAGCTGCTGACAGAGAAGGGAGTGTACTGAGCTCCAGAGCCTCCCCCAGCCCCTAAACCTGCTCACCCACTCCCAACAATCACCTGCCTTTGAGAAGGCTGCACCTAGCAGCCTGTGTCATTGCTCCCCAGCGCCAGAAGAGCAGTGAGCTCTCAAAGCTGGCCTTTGAGCGCTGCTCTGCCCATTCTTTTCGCTCCCAAACACCACGCTGCTCACCCTGCCTGCACCCACCCTGCACAAGCAGCTGCAGAGGTGGCACAGAGCCTGGCTGTTTCAGCAGCCCTCACCTTCTCGAGCACCTCGCTGTCCTGGTAGGGAAAGACACGAAAAGCACCTCGGATCCGCTTCACGCCAGGGCACAGCAAAGGCATCATGTTGACATATGCCACACCATGGAAGAAAATCTGCCTGTCCTCATCTCCCTGGAAACACAGATCAAGGCATTGAGATACTGTACAGGCTGTTATTCTCTTAAGGAAACAAGGTCACCGATCCCATTAAGAAAAGGCCACGCAGCAAAGCAAAGCACCTGACAAGCCAGGGGCTCTGTCACTGGCACACAGCCAAGACAACCCAGACAAAAACACTGGAGTCATCCGATACGTAGAATATCAATTTTATTCCAACCCCAGCAGGACAGCTGTTCTCTCCAATGCCTGCACTGTGCCACTCCTCAGCACGGTCTTGTCCTGATACAGCCGCCAAATTACCAGCCACCTGGTTAGGAATCCAAATGGTCCTACCAGAGCTGTGAGCATCTCAAGTTTGACACGAGTCAGGTAGCTACAGAGGCCAGAGTGCTTAGGCCAGCAGAAGATCAGTCGGGATAAAGTGAAGTATAACTGTCACAGATGCAAAATGCTGGCACTGGTGGGCGACGAATGAGATTTACACCAACTTACAGGACTTTGCCCTGGAACACATTAGGGACTCTCACAGAATCAGCTGTCAGGAGCAGAACCATTAGCAAAGGAGCTCATCTTTGTTAAATCACTTCAGTTTAGGTGCAAAAGCAGAGCTTACTTACACCCACAGAAAGCAGGCATGAATTTCTTCAAGATGTGCAAGAAAACAAAACCAGAACAACATTGGCTGAAGATAAGCTTAATGAATTACTTCACTTCTCAAGAAGCGCCCCCTCCCTGACCCTTTTCCACCAAGCTACACGCCTGCAAGCTTTTAGGAAAAAAATCTCACCCTCCTTTGTTTATTTAGCAGCTCTATAAGGCTGATTAAACCCTTCACAAAGCCTCCAGCCCTCTGACTTGCTCTGGCCAGTTCAAGGCTTGTTTTGGTGTAACGAAGGCGTGGAAAAAAGTGCTCAATGGCACAATGCTGCTCCACAAGTTGTAGCAAAGTGTCCCTCCCCACTTTTACCTTGTCAGCTTTGCTGGTTTTCCCTTTGCTGGATGAGGTCACTGGCATCCTGCAGACCTCCACAGGCCAGTACTGGCACTCCGCGATGCGCTTCTTCAGGCTGAATACAGAGGAAGGCATTGAGAACCCAAGCTCTCCCCAGATAGCTATGCTGCCCCCCCTTCTGTCCCAGCAGCCCCAAATCCCCCCACCTGGCTTTACACCACCCCACTCCCATGACACAGCAGCCAGCTTTGCACCACTGAAACATATGTGCTTTGGGAAGACCTGGGACACGTTCCTTTCCATCCACTGCTATATGCGTTTATGGCACTACCAGCTACAAAATGATTCTAAGAGCAACACACACGGTTTCTCTCTCCTGGTTACATCAGAATTGAAGCAAAAAAAAAGAAGAAGAAAAAGATACATGATTAATGTTGGTATAAATCCAAAGCAGATCCCAGACTGAGGAGTATGTATGTATTTGATGGGAAGGGAGACAAAACCCCAACAGACAGAAAGGAATATTTCCACACGAGAAATTCCTTGGCTGTGAAGTAGCCAGCCATGGCGAAGCTGAGGCCAGGAATGTTGCAGGAGTCAAAGAGAAGTGGGATGCCTATCCTGATCTTGAACATATCTGGAGCTAATAAAAGTTCTGTTTATCCAGTAAGAAAGCAAGTGAAGAGTGCCTACATAGAGTGAAAGGATTTTTATATATTGGGAGTTCAACAAAACTCAATTAGCAGCTAAGAGGAAAGCTGTGTGGGCTCACCATGACTGCCCCCCCTCCTTCCTTCAAGCCTTCAGGTGACAGTGGTGAAGAGGTCATGGGAGGGAACACGGGCGTCATTAAGTGTTTGCACTGCAGCAGGAACAGTAACCAGCTCCAACTGCTGGCAGCAAAAGAGAGCATTTACAGCCTGAAGACAGCAACTACAGCCAATTCATCTTCTCCCACCGTGGCAGAGCTAAGTTGCTGCCAGCAATTAAAGGCAGTTAAAGTGCTCTCTTGCTAACATGCGCACCTTCAGCCAGCAGACAGCATAGGAGATGTATGGCCACATAAGAGGTTTAAGAACATTTGTGCATTGCTTCTTACTGCCCAAGACAGGTCAACTAAGTGTATTCTCAAGCGGTTTCTCTCATCACTCACTGCTGGGAGGTTTTCGTGCCCCTTACATGAGTACTGCAGCAGGATCCAGGTAACAACGTCTTTCCGTGTCCCATACGATTCTCTTCATGCTTTCTGCCTGGATCCTAAACTCCCTGTCCTGGGAGATGTAGGATATGGTCAGGAGTAATACACTGCCAGGAGAACAAATTCCACAGCCTCCATCCCCAAATTACCTCCCTAAAATGTCCCTAGGATAGAACATGACTCGGAGAGGTGTCCCACTCACCCAACATGGGATACCCTAACAGAGTTAGTGAGCAGCCACAGTACTAGGAACTTGGCTCACAAAGAGGCAATACAAAGCCTTAGTCCAGCAGCTCAGGAGTGAGGACCAGACTTGCCGCATGCACACCTGGGAGCTCTCCTGCAGTGTGTTAGCAAGCCTGCTGGCTTGCAGAACCATCTCCATGCCCAGACACTGCACACAGAGCTGACCACCCACCTCCCATAACGAGTCTCCCAAAGTCTTCATCAGTGCCTTCAGGAAGGCCTGACGGTTCTCTTCCAGCCAGGACACTTCCAGCCCTTCCTCACCTTTGTTTTGTTGAGCTCTCCATCCTCATCCTCATAGGGACCACCAAGAATGAAGGAGTTGGGTATGTTCAGAGCACCAGGGGCCATGATATTAGCAAGAGACCATTTTTTGGGTCGGGGTAATGGTTCTTTTTCACCATCAAGCTTCAGGACGCCATTCATGAAGAGCAAGGGGACTTCTTTCTAAAGAGACACGAGAATGAAAGGACTTCCAACGTGAGCAAGAGCAAGTGCCAGATGCTCTGAGCTGTGCTTAACAAAGCAAGGAAGCAGTGCAGGGGTCTGGCTTGAAGGACACACTCCACCACATGCATACAAAGAAGGGAGGAAAAAAAAATCATGGTGTGGAAAAAAGCTGCCAATTTCAACCCAAATCTTGCCATGCAGTCTTTTATCTGTGTTAAAGAAACACCAGGGCTGTACCCCCACGGGCCTGCTCACTTGTTTCATGGTGGGAGACAACCATCTGCTCTGCAGCAGCCAACACCCACCTAGCTGTGCCAGGACCCCATCTCACCTTCCCAAGTGCTGGTACTTGCAAGCAGGCCATGTAGTTTTGCGATGGCCCAGTGGGAACAAATGCTTCAGGGACAGAATAAGCTGCCTCCAGCGTGACACTCAGGAAGTTACCATCTGAAAGCTGACTTGAAGAAAGGAGGGGCTTTTTGGTGCACACAGACACTTCAAGAGCACACTGCAGGGAAAAAATGATTTAAAAAACAGCTAATAAATAGACAGTTCTAATTCTCTGCTCTTGTGGGAGAAGCAAGCAGGAACCCAAGGCTAGAATGTATAATGTTATCTTATTCCTCACTTCAGATGTTAAAGAAAACAGACAGGCACAAGAAAGGAATTTCATGGTCAATCTTTCCTATGTCTGAATTGTGATATCTGTGTGTTCACATCAGAGCCCACAGGAGGCACAGCGTATGTATAGTCAGGATCTCTGACAGAGGAAGGAAAAAGAACACCAGGGATAGAAAACAATGCTTGTGATTCAGAGCCTGTGAAAGCTGAGGCCGTACTTCAGCTCTGCCCTATCTCCATGCACTGTGTACAGTCTTTAGCTACCTGCCCGACCCCGCACGGGTGCTGCACAATGAAAAGCCAGCTGTTCAGCATTTATCATCATCTTTCCTCCCTAATGGGTGGCCCCATGCCTTGCTTATTATATCATTTAAATACAAGAGTGGGAAATGCAATACCAATCCACCTTCTTCACTCATGGTGGTGAGTAGATGGAGACTCAGGAGCAAAGTTAGACATTTTTCCAGTCTCTTACTTCATCCCCTGTTTTATTCACTGGGTACTTTTCAGTCTGCTGAATGAATGAGGGCCTTGCAGGAAAAGCAGTCGGAGGTTGTGCAATAATAGACTGTGAGACATTTTATTCATAGAAAGGAAGACTAATGAAGTTGGGCAGGTAATCCTGCCTTTGCCTTTTTCTGATTTTTCACTATGATTTTTATCTTGAATATTTTTTCCAAGGCAATTTGGTAGCTGCACGCATTAGCATTTCCTAGCACGACCTCACCTATCATAAGTACCTTGGGACAGACGTCAACGGGAGTACAAAAAGCCTCCAAGCTTTTAATATATAGGGCTGTAATATATCTGTGACGAGCTAGGTGGCTGAGTAATGCTCGTCTGCCCCATTAAAAAGCAGCAGAGAGCCGAATGAGCAAAGGAACAGTTCCAAATTCCACATACCTTGGCCTCCGGGTGAAGGCTTTCTGATGGAGAGGTAGACACTGCATACAAAGGAGCCAAGACCGTAAATGAACACTGTCCTGAGAAGAACCAGCAAGGAGGAAAGCATACTGTGAGACCCTCTGCAGAAAACCACAGCCTTAAAGTTGTGCTGCTACAACTCCTAAAGCTGCTGCTGCCATCCCCTCTCCCCTTTGGCCCCAGCTTTCTAAAGGCTAACGAGTCCATTTTTGTCAGAAGGAGGTTATTTATGATGAGTCCATGAGCAAAGATCAGTAGTGCCAGGGAGCAGGAAGCATTCACAGAGGTTGTGGAAGTCCATGTTGTACCTTGCAGCAGAGGTAAAAGGTCCAACACAGCTTGGCCAAGTGGCATGGTCTTCTCCTCCTTCTGTTTCTTCTCCTTTTGCAACACTTCTATCACTGTCACTATAGGGAAAAAACAGACAGGAGCTGGCAGTGTTTCTCAGACAGCTTCAGAGAAGTTTGGAGCAGCAAGCTCTGGCAGGGGCTGCAAAGGGTCTACGTCAGCTCCAGCACATGCTCCTGTATCACCTCACATGGCTGACAAGAACAGTGAAGCCAAAGGGCCAAGCCAACATGAAAGGGGATTCTTCCAGCTGGCACAGAGGAGAACTGAAGGGCTGAGATTCCCCCACTGCTGCTGCCTAAGTGCTATTCTTGAACATGTGACTCCTGCAGCAAGAAGGCAGAGCGCAGCAGCTGACAGCACCACCTCCACCCCTCCAAGGAGTGAGACTCTGCATCAGGTACTTACAGAGTGCAGGTTTTTGTGCAATGTCGACCCAAGAGTTGGGCCCATCAGCGCTGTATTCAAAGCTGGTCGTGAAGTTATAGTTTGCCATCCCATTTGGTGAGACATCAGCCTTGGAGGAGTCTCCCAGGATCACTCCGTTGTACTCCACACGAACCAACGTAATCGACGTGTCACTTTTGATACTTTTCTATGGAACACAGACAGATTGCAGATTAAGCAGTTGGTTTGCCACAGAACAAAGTCACCTCCAGGAGGGAGCATCAGTTCCCCAACCTGGACGGAGCACACTGGTGGGGCTCTGTGGCTGTTCCACTGCAAGAATGAGGAAGAGGCACAGAGCACAGCTGTGCTGAGACCTGTCTTTAAGCAGGACATTTCCTGCTCCACCACGCTGTGATGCCTCAGGGATTAAGAAGGGGGTGAAAGTCATATCTAAAGCATATCCAAAAATATCCCATTGATACAGCACTTTTGGGTAAGCTGAGATTTTTGTTGTGTCCTAAGAAGGTTGTCTCTGAGCTGCATGAGTGAGCTCACAGGACACTCGTGTGTATCACATGGCTGCAGCAAGCCCTGAAATCAAGTCAGGGCTTCAGCAAGCTCTCTGGGGAGCTCTGGAACGTGCTGCTAGGCCAGCTTTACACAGAGATGATGAGGTCAAAGTTTTAACACACCTCCACAAAAGACCACAAACACGGGTGAACAGGCATGGAGACAGCACAGCACAGCACAGCACCTCACAGCCACACACCCAGACAGCCCTGTCCAGCGGGCACTTTCACTGCAGGGCAAGGAAGTGATGAGACAGCAGCTACAGGAGGAGCTCTTTGCAGGAGAAACACAGTTCCCTCTTCCATCCAGAGAAGAGTGGCCATCCCCCCCCTGCACACAGGGACCATTGTACCCAAACCAAGTGTTTCTTTCATCCTCAGCAGCGGGGACACCTAACCTGCAGGGGCCGAGCACTGAGCTCCTGCTCTCCATGTCACTGGGTTAATTAGTTCCATATTGGCTTTTGCACAAAAAGAGACTTCATTCACTTGGTTTTAATTTTCCATCGTGCCGACTGTCTCCTTGAGCGTGCATTATGTGAAAGGCTAAACAGAAGAATCCAATTAACCTTTCCCATTAATTATCTTATTCTCCTCTCATTCTTCTCTACAGCTCTAATTAAACAGATTCCATGTTTCACACAGTTGGACCTCTTCCATATTATTGTTATTACTGTACGTTTGTAAGCCTCTTCCCTTTAGCCATAGCCTCTACTAAGACAAAGCAATATTCCACACACAGTCAGACCACTGGTCTTATTTTCAGCATGGTTTTCCCTCCTCTTTACCTTCTAATTCTCACCTGAAGTGCTGTTTGTACACCTAACAGTGTGAGAGGGACTCAAATACTGCAACAGTAATATATATATATATATATTTAGATGCTTTTGATTTGCTTTTTCTATCTGCTGCAAGAGCTGCGGTAGGGATTTCCATTGCTCTGCTTGCAGCTGTAGCAGAGCAGCTAGCATTTCCTCCTAAAAGCCAGTTCCTCTAGAAGGCTTTAAGAACAGCTGGGCCTATCACACAGCACGTGGAAATCACAGTAGTTATGTATTAGTCTGAATTAGGTCAGTCCTCCACTGTAACTGCACTGGAGTCACCACCTTTTGAAATCTAGAGCCACTCTGTTGATTTCAACACAATTTAAACTGCGGGAGCTGGGCTGAAAATCTGGCTTAATACCCCAGGATAGGTCTTTTTAGGCTTATTTCTCTCACCAAATAGTTTTCACTGTGATTTCCTTAAAAAAAAGCAGCCATTTACAGACAGCAAGGCAGGGAATGCAGAGAGAGACGTTTCAAACCAAAAAAGAGCACCAGAGCACCTCTGGACTGCTACTGAAGAGGTGTGTTCCCGAATCTAAGAGAAGCACAAGCCTTAGAATCATAGAATCATTCAGGGTGGAGGAGACCTCTCAGATCTCCAGAT
>PPHD01008418.1:0-21801 GCA_002909625.1 Bambusicola thoracicus | reverse complement strand
GTAGAGGATAGAGGAACACTGTAGTAACAGGAAAAATTATAACTTCTAATCACTGATCTCAACTATCATAAGCTAAATAATGCAGAAATGCTAATTTAAACATGCTTTCACTTCTGGGCAGACTGCATTGTAATGAATAAATAACAGATGATCCTCCAAAGAGCAACACACTCTGTCAAAAATCATGAGTTGTATTACCTTTTATTTTTAGTCCAAAATGTGGTTCCAAAGATATCATTAAGTTATAATACCTTAGTCATTTTCAAGCTTGAGGCACTTAAGGTGCTGAATCTTAGATTGCTTTTTTATATTCTGCCTGTGCACTTCTTCCTTACTGTATGTTAAGTTATTAATGCTGCCTGCTCCAATTTCCCCTCTACTTAGGAAGATACGACAGAAAGATAAAAGGGACTACCTTTAATCTTGAAAAGCTAAACATACCGTAAAACATGAAACAGTGGAAACTATAAGGAAACAGTGGAAACTAATAGTGCCTTACCAAGGTAGCTTACATCATTGTAGTCACTGAAAATAGGTGAAACCAGGAGCATAACACAAGTTCGGCTCAAGTTCTTCCAGAAATAGCACAGTGCCACTCCTCATGTTTTCTAATAGAAAAGTGCTAATATATATTAAAAATAATAATAATCCATAAAGTCATTCTCATCATAACACTTAAAAAATTCAAAAGGTAATTGAATGTAGTGAGAGAATCCATTTTTAAATGTCACATTCTAATTAAACAAGAGAGGTTAACCCCTGGGGAGAATATTTCAATAAAGTAATCAATGAAAATTTAGTGGGAATCAATCTGAATTCCCATAGTGTTCAATACTTACACTAAATTCCATCCTGGCAATATTTTTTATTGGCAATTCTTGCCAATGATTGCCTTGATAAAACAAGAAAGGTTCAGGTATGTATCTCTATGACCAAAGTACCAATGGTCACATTTCTATTTGCAGTTGGAAAGGAAACTGTTCTGCAATAGATGGTGTAATTTGGAAGAAAAAAATGAGAACAGCTTTTTATTTATTTGTTCAGCTATGAGCCACTGAGTGCAATTATGTTTTCTTCATTCTGCATTAACATGTATCTAATATATGCAAAATCTATCCAGCTAAATTTCAAAAGAAAAATCACCACGAAACAGTAGCAACAACAAAAAAAATTTGAACCCAAAGTCATCTGAAGAGAACTCCATAAACTTCTATATTCATGTATTTACAGGAGACTGGCTTCAAGCCCATTTGTTGCAAGTGGCATTTGTCCAGCCACAGGTCAGGAGCAATACTACATGTCTTAAGCTCTTTTGCTTAATTCGGGAAATCGCAAATGAACCGTGAAAGTAAACTTCTCAGCCAACTTGATAGGCTGTGTTATCACTCCCATAATATTTCAAAAGAAATATTCAGAGCCATTAGTAACACCAAATGTAAATAAAAATGATGACTTTGGAACAGAAAAAAAAAAATGCCCTAAAGTGGCTCATTAAACTGAGCACTAAATGGCATACCAGCCTGTATCAGCTTGAGCAGGTTCCATGCTGACAGAGCCTAAGATCCAGGTATCACAGTGCCATTTGTTTTGCTTGGAAGCACAGAGTCAGGCTTCTTGTCAATATGTGAGCATTAGTCTAGCATCTTGCACTGTGATACACCAAGCCACGTAACCAAACTGTCGTTCCAAGAGCAAGGCAAGCAGTGAGTTCTTCTGCAATCTTAGGAAGGAGTTTTATGGTTTTCCTTGGAGCTCTTGTCATTAATATTTAACTGAGCCTGTCCCTCTTTGGCTGCTCAGCAAACCTTTGAAAGGCATGATGGCTGCGGGTTGCTTTAGGCCAAGGGGAACTGCTTGCTGTTCCTCAAGTGCTGGTGACAGGAGCAAGGCAGATTTTATGTGAGAGATTTGTGTTAGTTTTATGCTAACAGCTTATTTTTTAATGTCAGAGGAATCAAGCATTGCAAGACAGACCAATAAAGCCACATCTTCCTCAGTAAGGGACTACAGTGAATTACCCTTCTCCAGAAGTGAAAACAGTGGTACCACAGATACCCCTGTAAAACAAGAGAAGATAAGCAGTAATTTGAAAGAGGTAACTATTTCAAATATACTTATTTGTCCACTGGCAGTAAATTGTCTGTATAATTGGCAGGTGGCATTTTTCAAACTGAGATAATTATTATTTAACAATTCTGCCAAATGGTTCTGCTATACTGATAATAAAATTTTCTACTTTGCAAACTCGTAACATTTCCTACAAGCCATCTCTGACCTCGTGTCAGTGCTGATGGCAATATTTTTCAGAATTTTCTCTCAAATAGAACTGTACAATCAAGACAAATTATTTTCCTGTACTGCCAAAGCAAAATCAAAGATGTCAGCTCCTATTTGTATCCTACTAGCAGCTCATCTGGAAGATCTGATAGGAAGAGCTTCCCTTTAATTAGTAACAGAAATGCTGATATGAATATGCTGTAATTACACAGGATAAAAATCTACCCATCCAAATCGGTACAATAATATGTATAAATTCAATCTACTCTGAAAGTCAGCTTAGAAGGCGAATAACTCTAATAAAGACTAGCATGGTCTTTGTGTTATTTATACAGCAGAAGGAGGAGAAAAAATGAGTACAGTAATTAATGTGATTACATTACATTAATTACATTACATTAAAAGGTATCTCTTTTTCAGTCGGCCTTTTTACTGCTTTCAAACACATCAACTTGCAGGCTTCCTATGTTATACCTCATTTCAGAAAATGTAATAAAACTACTCTGTATATAAATTTAAAATAATTATATTAAAATAATAATTAAGAATTTAACTTCCAGACACAGTACAAACCCTTGCCATGAAAAGTGAGAGAAAGTGATTAAATCCATATATGAACAAAAAAGGATTTTATTAAGTGTTGAGCTTCTTGAAAAAGAGAAATTAGATGTCTGCTTATTTCTCTTAATTGGGATATGCTAAAAGCATACTTCTTTCAGAAAACAGAATATTCAGTATTATTCTTAGACATAAGTAAAGTAAGTAAATAGTAAAGTTTAGTAGGACAAGAGATAAATGTGGTACAGAAGAGAAATGTATCTAGTCTCAGTGTTTCCATTTCAGCTTGACAGCTTTGTTGATGACAAGTTGCCTGTTACTTGCAGTAACTCAGAGTTACTCTGGATGAAAATCCTTATATACTTACTGCTCCAGGGCATATTTAATTTTATTAATACAGTAGCATAACTGAAAAGGAGAAGTTGCTATAGAGGACACTCATGGTAGGAAGTGGAGGAAGATCTGGGATGTACAGGTCCTGGTATCTTCCAGAAGGAGATCATTAATCACTCTCTTAAAAGTCAAAAGTACCTCTCTCTACTCAATTTGTTTCTGAAGTAAATTCAGGCCACTAAAAACAAAACAGTGGCTTCTATTAAAACAGCTAAAACCAAGACTGAATATTTTCCAGCTCACTATAATAACAAGAAGTGCATTGTTTCCTTATTTTGAAAATGTAGATAGAACAATAGGAGATGAATAAAACTTCAGCCTTGATAATGTTCTTCCTACTTACAAAAGAAAGTACATTTTTGCAAAGCAGAATCCATCAAATCGTCAAACTGTGTAAACATCAACTATTCATTAACTCCTGTATACTGCTCTTGTAAGTATTTTACATCCAGCCCCTGCTGAGCACTCAATAGAAATAACGTATACTTAGCTGAAGTATTCCTTTTACCATACGAGCAATCTCTGAGTTAGGTAGCACAAATTTGGTGGAGCTCACAAGGAATGACATGTGGAACTAATTAAACTATCATGATCTTGAACAGAGGATAAAACAGTTCAATGAATGGATAGAAGAACACAGAAAAGAAAAACAAACCAATCTTATCTCATTTCTGCGATGCTTTTGGGAAGAAGTAACATAATTTGGGTGTGTTATACATTAAATGATCTAAGGAGACTACGGAAACACATTTGTCTTCCCCATATTTCATTTCTTTCAGAAATTGCAGCTGTCCACAGTATACTCCACTAATCCTTCAAAAACAAGAGAATTCAGAAGACTTTGGTGAGCACCTCCCCATTACAGCAACCTCCTTCCTCTGGTTTCCCACTCTCTTAAGAACTTTAGAAGATGTCAGCCAGAAAAACACAGGAACTTTCTTGGCAACAGGCATAAGTATGGAGAGTGTATTACCAGAAAAAAAAACCAACCAACCAACCAAACAAGCAAACAAACAAAAAAAAAAAACAACAACAAAAAAACCAAACCAAACCAAAACAAAAACACATGCAGAAACAATGGCCAACAGTGATTTTCATCAACATATCTTCAAAGATGTTCTCATTTTACACTGACAGGCAGCACAGAAATAAAAGCAAGAATCCGATCATGACAAGAAGCAGAACTTCTGTATAAATTATAAAACAATGACTGAAATCTGTAAAGTGATAAAGAAAAATACATCCTGCTTCCTATGTGACAGAGGTGCATGCTCACTGCTTAAACATGTGGCACAAAGAGCAATAGCACAGGAAAGGAAGAAAACACGACGACGAGAACATGATTTCTACGTATGTAGTACATTTTTACTATCCCTTTCAACAGGGCTTTCGTCATCCAATAGAAGTAAGGCATAATCTACAGATGGATCATGCAGCTGTACATATTTGGCTCAAAGGTGTGTCAGCTTGTATTTGTTAGAAGGTCAGCCAGCAGGCACACATCGGGGGTGTCTGGGATGGGATCGATACAGACATATGTTAAAAAGAGCAAGTAAATCTGTGTGAGTTTGCATCTCCATCCAGCTTAGTGCTTGCAGTGTGCCTACTCTAACAATGGTGTTCACTGTTATTGACTTAACAGGGTTGCTCTTAGAGTTAACATGCCTATATCCCAAATTTTGGAAATGATTCAGATCCCATTTTTGGATTGAAATCAAGTTCACTGAAACTCCAGGACAGGAGTACAATGTAATAGAAAATGGTTACACTTTGAATTATTTCCCTTCAGCAAAAATAGCAATTCTTTCTTTCAAAACAAACCAACAAACAAAAAAAATTACCATTAAACAGCTCTTAATCTATCATCTGTGCAGAATATTAAATCATGTTTCAGCTTTTATTTGTCCCAATCATACAAATACAGTTAGAATAATAATAGATAGAAGAAAAATAATAGTCCAATGGGAGAGTTTACTATCATAGGATGTGGAAAGTGTTAATGTGATAGGTGCTGTAAAAATAAACACCAATAAAGGAATATATTTGAATCTTACTAGAAATTTTTACTGTGTATTTCAGTGATATTTCAGCTCCAAATTCAGCTCATTTTTTCTGTGTGCCCCCTCATGCAACCTCTTCATTTCTCTTCCACCTTCCTTCTGTATATTTCCTAGTATGCTCTACATCTAGAGTTCTCGTTTTTCCTCAAAGCATAATTGCAAAACTGAGGAAAAGAAATAAAAAATAATAGGAAAACTCCATATGCAGCAATTCAATGCCTAGCAACCTGTGATAGACTGAAGGAAGAAATCACAAATTATCTGCAAGAGGCAGTTGGAACTAGGACTTGGGGTAAACAGAAACACAAACAACATGTCAGCCATGATAAAGAGTGTAAATTTGAACAGATGTCACTTCCAGAGCAGCAGCAGGCAGATTAAACAGAATTGGCTTTGGATGAAATCCAAGGAAGAGCAAGAAAATATGATGCTTTCACCCGGAGCTCTCACGGAAATCGAATCTCCAGAACCTCTTTTCTTTAGTAATCATAACTGAGCATGGCTAAAAAGAGGAAGAGACTTTAAGAAAGCCAGTTTAAAACTGCACTGATTACACACACATACCCATCTATAAATATTTCCCTTACATGAAAAGAAGAAGAAAAAACACCAATCTGTTATGAACAGAAATTGCTAAATAAGTAGTCTTCAAGTTTTAATAATTTATGGTAGTATCAATTTCATCAACATGCTACTAGTGTTCAATGAATCTAGGTTAAGTCTGTGAAACAAGAAATAATGCTGAAATTCTCCAAACTAAGTAATAATCGTTACAAATATTTTATGTACATACTTTTTCTTGAATAACTCTGGGTACTACCATTCTGTGCATGTATATTTTAAATCAAGGCTTCTTCTTACTTGCATACAACAGCCTATCACATGTAATATACAGTCCCAAAGACTCTAATGTCTCCTTGACTTTTAATGCCAAATAATGAAACAAAACTTCATTTCAGTGTCCATAAGATTAATGAAGTCATGACCAGAAGAGTTCTGATGTGTTCCCTTCATAATCATTCTATTAATTTCAAACTATCTGAATGTAAGAAAAATAAACTCCAACAGAATGCCAGCTGTCTATATTCACACACCCTAGAATTAAGAAAATAACACCCAAAAATCCAGTACAAATTCCGAATTAACCTGCCATCACAACCATCATTGTTACTTTTAACTATTAGGTACAATTAAAGAAAGGAGAAAAACCGAATTTTGCCAAGTTGCAAAAGAAATAAAGAAATGACAGAAGTAGATTACCAAAACAACTGTATTTTCAAATATTTTTACTGAAATTAATTTCATCATATGACTCAGGATTACTCCTCTGGTTTCTTAGAGGCCTGCTTTTAGTATGACTCACAGAAAAGCATATGCTACTGGTATGAAAGAATAATGAATGTCATTTCTAAAATCAATTAATATCAAATCTTCTAGTCAGTGCTAACCTTTGTGTGGAATAGATAAAGATCACACACTTTCTTTAATACGCACAACTGATGCAATTGTATTTCCACACATCTGAAAGCATCCTCATGTTTGTAAATCCATATTTCAAGCTAAAATGTTACAGACCTTTTCTAAGTCTATCATACAAGCCTACAAAATTAAAATGCACTACTTGTGTCAAACGCAACAAAATCATTGTTTATTTTTAAGGTGATAATAAAAAAGATTAATGATACTGCTGTATAATGAAACAATCTGCTGCAAGGCAGGCTGCAGAATATAGAGTGAGGCTCTAGCCACAGTCCTAAGAAAAACTTCAGTTTCCTCCCAAACACATTTAGAAGTCTCTTTCATTATCAGGTGACATTTTTGCATTTAAAAGAGAGTTGATTTTCATGTAGTGCTTAAAGGTCAAATAGTTAATTTACATCTGTAAGGAGAGCATTTTCCTCTGAAGAGATTTCTAGAGGACATCAAGTCATTAAGAGCCATCAGACGCTACAAAAATTCAAATCTTTCAGTGTTTTTATGACAAAAACTTACACTAGTCCCAAAGAAACCAGATCTACCTCACAAAAAAATTTCAGCTCTCACACAGCATAAAAAAAGTAGCAACTTCTCTAATTGAGTAGAGGTGTATAATGTTTTAATATGATTAATTCAGAAGAAACATCTTACTTAATGTGGACCTTGGACAAATTTCATCATATATATTCCCTTCGTTTTTTCATTTCTAAGTAGAAAAAATCCAATGGTAAGCTGTTTTAACAATAGGAAGTGCACTTACCTCGCTATGAAGTGCTGAAATTTTGACTAGCACATTCTTCATCTGTCCTTCAGTCCTCAAGTCATGTGGCATAAAACCCCTTGGTTTCTCCTGAAGGGGAGAAAAAGAGAAAAAGCATTCTCCAATGAAAAAAGTGCAGATTTAGCTGTACACAAATCTTTTTCTTTTTTTTTCCATTTATTCAACATATTAAATCCATTTCTTAACTTCCTAAGAAGTCAGCTACTTGTCCTGCATGCAGTGGCTTAAGAATTTTGTTGGGGACACTTCAAATAATAGTGAAATACTGAATTCTGGAAGATAAAGACAAGTAATCTCAAAAAGATATTTGGCTTTGACAGTTATTGTCTTGAAAGAAGGCTATTCAACCTATCATTTTAGAATGGAATTCAAAAGAATTGCTTTTACATTCCTAGCTCTGACACAAACTTGTACAAGAACTTTTTTATCAATTTCATATTTATAATAGGAACTATGACAGTGCGGATAATAATACCTTTTCTGGTCTTTTACACAGACTGGTCTGTGTGACAGTGTCAAGACAGGAACATTATATAGAAATATATTTATGCGTACACATAAACAAGAGAACACATATTGGTATTTTATTCTCACTTCAAGTCAGCAGACCTCTTTATAGCACAAATGAAGGGAGTAGCAAAAAAGAAAAAGAAAAAAAAGAAAGAAAACAGTAATGAATTTAAACTAAATGAGGGTAAGATGAGGGTAAGACAAAGATCAGAGATGAGGAAGAACTTCTT
Organism: Bambusicola thoracicus; assembly: GCA_002909625.1. Lineage (NCBI taxonomy): Eukaryota > Metazoa > Chordata > Aves > Galliformes > Phasianidae > Bambusicola > Bambusicola thoracicus. The sequence continues at coordinate 13,516 of PPHD01008418.1, read as the reverse complement.
ATCTCAGTGGGTGGTGAGGCACTGAGAAGTTGTGGATGCCCCATCCCTGGAAGTGTTCCAGGCCAGGCTGGATGCGGCTGCGTGCAACCTAGCATAGTGGGAGGTTTGGAACAGGATGGGCTTTAAGGTTCCTTCCAACATAAAGCCCAAATCCATTCCATGATTCTACAAACACAAGTTTTGACCTTCACTACACATGAAATACTATTATGTGCTTGAACGGAAGGTAGGGCTGTGAATGACACGAGTACTAAGTCTTCTACAAGGACAGCTGTTTGTATCTTTCTGCAAGTACAGAATAGCACTGTTTATAAAGTTTTTGCCTCTGATGGAAATTTAAAGAATCAAAGTCAGGGAGAAAGTGAGAAAAAAAAAATCCAAAAAGCTAAAGGTAAATTTTACAAGGCACACTGTACAAACAGTACTAAAAAATAAGTATTTGTTTGAAAATAATTATACAAGACACAGAAAAATAATTCAGCTGCCTGGTCTGTATTCCTTATTGATAAACTGATAAACGGTGACATTGTGATTTGTATCTCAGTTTTATGTTGAAGTTATAGTACATACACTTTTAATTTTCATTCCCTTTTCAGCTAATCTAGAATAAATCTCAATAATTCCTTTGTCTTGCTTGCTTTTAGACCTAGGAATAAAAAATCCATAGTGTATAGGCTTTGATGCTTTTTGTTTTCATGATAAGTGATTTTAATTACAATTCTGTTTGCCAGGTCTCTTCAATGAAATTTAAAATGCTATTATTTTCCACTCAAATACACACAGTAATTTGAATGACTTACATTTTGATGTAATAAAGGTAAAACTAATCATTATATTAAAAACATTTTTGAAGGTCTCTTGACAAAATATTATTATTTATTTTGAATTCTTGCTTCATTCATTATCATAGGTGTTTTTACTGCACCTAGCGATCAATTTTATTGTTATTAGATGTAGAATTGTTGGAAGAATATGTGCTAAACAAACTTCTCTTCCCAATTACTTTAAACAACCCGAAGCAGAATTTTCTCCTCTTCTAATTAATGCCCTATGCTTCTATACACAGTCACCCTTGTCTCAAATTTTCATTTTAACAAATTTGAGTGATTTGGAAGAGAATCAAAACTTCAGATCCAGGTCACAGAGAGAACATGGACTTGTGGACAATTGTGTCTTCCTTTCTATGTCCTCTTTATGCATCAGCCTGTCAGTATACACACTTCAGTCTAGCTGTAGTTTGACCAAAACAGGTTTATGGTCATCTGAGATCTTAGTTAACAAAAGACTGTAAAAGAGACCTAGATGATATCCCAAATTCCAGACAACTTAGGTAGACCTAAGTTTTGGATGTGACTTTGTTTGCACTGAAAAAGTGAATATATAATATAATATGGCACAGGCCATCTGGCATGTAATACAGTTCTTTATTTCCAAAATCTTTCAGAAAATTATTTGTTTTTTGGTCTTGTCAACATATTTGTCATCTAACCTGTCTTCCTCACAAGTACATTTTTTACTGCAAAAGATTAAATTATTTTGAAAGCTCGTACCATTAAAAAAAAAACAAAAAAAAAACATGTTGTCTTAATGAAGAGAAGCATTCCACCTCCACCTTTTGATCATTTTAAGATCTGCCCTCTGGAAGACTTGCAAGCTAAAATTCGTAACTGAAAGCACTGGTGAATTTATACTAAATCAAGTTGACAGTCTTTCCCATTCTCTCAAATTTTTAGTGGGCCATCCTCAGGGATTAAGGATGCAGCTCCATATGAATGTCATAAATCTAAATTTTTAGTTGTCTCAGTTCTCCCTTCTTCTCTATTGTTCATCCTCTCACTTTTTGCTCAGCAATCTTCCTGAACTGGCTCACCACTGGATTGTGAAGGTCCCTGCTGTTTTAAGATGAGTTTAAACTGCTCTTTGCTCCCATCTGCCCGCGCCACAGGCTTCCCCTTGCTGCCTTTCAAACAGCACAAATAATTATCAGACCAGCAGATGAGCCAGACAGAGAAGATTCAGCTGAAAATCACATTAAAAGCAAGCCAAACTCAAGATCAGTTTTCAGTCTTGTGCATAATTAGGTATAGATAATGAAACAAGATTATCTAAAATAAAAATACTGAAACAGAAAAAAAAAATCCATTCTATTTAAACATCAGAAATGATAAAATATGCAACAGAAGACTTGTTATACAAATATATCTCTTTCCAGGTTTAAAAAGAATGTCAAGACAAATTTCTCAATTAATGGATTCTTCAGTGAACACATAGGCTTTGTGAGCAAAGTAATATAACCAATATCAAGTCATCCTTCCTTGTCAGGAAGTTAATAGTTACTAATAGCACACTGTTCAGTGAAATTTTACTGATGGTAAATAAACAGTACAAGGGCTAATTTATTTCTGATTACAGTGTTTTTCCTGGTGAAAGTATCAAAGAAAATCCACAACACAGAAGTCTATTTTCTCTGCAAGAGGTAACTTGAGTAGAATAATATAGAATCATAGGATGGTTGGTTTGGAAGGGACCTTAAAGCTCATTCATTTCCATCCCCCTTGCTATAGACAGGGACACTTTCCGTTAGACCAGGTTGCTCAAAGTCCCATCCAACCCAGCCTTGAATATAGGTGTTATGCTGATGTTTGCTTTTGAATAGACAGTGAGTAGAAGTAGACTAATAGATGAAAGGACAGAGAGGGAAAATGAGAATATACCACGGCAAAATTATCTATTTCATCAGAAATGGAAACTTTTTCCCTAGAGGAAACAGTGTTATCCATGAAATCGTTAGTGCTTGAGAAATGTAAGCTCAAATTTTAAAGATGTATACTGGAGGACATATATTCTCCTGATTTCTTATGATCAAATAGTCATAGGGTAGTTATGTCTTATTTACTTACAGTTTTACTAAACCTACGGACACTTTCAGCTGCCTCTTTAAGGACTACTTCTGCATTGTACAATTAAATGAATCTGCAGCAGTTTACTTGCACCTGGTAGCATAATTCTGTTGCATTAACAGTTCTCAGAGGTTTGGAGGCCTTACACATCCCCTGTCACAGCATTCCAACAGCACAAGAGCAGAGCTGCAGGCAGAATCCATGCAACCCACACTGTGATGCTATCTGGTAAAGGGCATGTGTGATGGAGAGAACAGTCCCTGGGAGATCTGCCTCCCTTCTGACCTGCTAAAAGACACAACAGCAACTGCAAAAATGTAGGTTTTCTCCTAAGGGGCATGGTGCTGCCTGTGGTTACATCAGAGCAACACATCCTGGGACACAACCAGGTTATACCCTATGAAAAGAGAATGAGATCTCAATCAACAAAGAATATAGGTTGGAATTTTTCCAACAGGAAATTCAGAGAAGGGGAACTGACATTATGGGGATCTCATACTCAGTTTTGGAACATAGCTTCACATAAAGAGTAGATCTTTCTGTAACTATTCAGAAAGGTAATTGTGACTTGGTAAAAGAAAAGTAAAAGCAGCTCGATCACCCTCTACATCTTTATAGAATACATTTATCAACTATTTGAACCTATTTACTGACCAAACAACTAACTAAACAAAACCAAGGTGTACAGCAACTAGTCAGCCACTAGACAACTGAAATGGAAGTTCAAAAGGTCGTGCTTTCCTCAGCTGTCTACCACAGAACATAAAGCTGACTCCCAAACTCAAAAAGCGATGAGTATAGCATGCACAGCAACTGCCCAAATCTATCCTTACTGCAATTTCAAGAAAAAAAAAAAAAAAACAAAAAAAAAAAAAAAGAAACCTTTTTCCTGGTACAGAAAAAAAAATCCCTTTTCATTTTGTAGAAAATCATAGAAGCCATTTCAGTGAATGAACAAAACTCAACAGCTTTAAACTGAATGATTCTCTTACCTCATCTGCCTCTAACTCACCCAATTCATTGGGTGAATTTAGCCCTTATAAATGCAAGTGATGCTTTCTCCTGCCAATCCATCAAAGCTGATCTTCTGACAACAAAGACTCAGAACTTTCCATATCATTAAGGCCATGATCACAACCTTAAATGTCTCATGCAAAGAACTTTAAAATCAGTTTTACAATGTTATTTTCTTCCTAAATTTGCATGCACAAACTAATCCCAAACACATTTCAGCTATCACTGGCTCCAATACCTCGCAGCAATAATTGTAGTGTGTTCATTTAAGACATCTCTTCTGGTTTTAAAGGTCATCAGGGTTTAAGAGGCATGTTCTATACTTAAAAAGTTTCCTCACATTTTAGACCTATTACCGGATCTCATTATATTTTCCATATATGAAGTACATCTCTTAAAGTTTACATTAAATTTTAAATGGCTAGAATTTTGAAAGGTCAAATAAATAATGAGGTATCTCACTGCCACAGGAAATATATTCGCTATTTTGCCACAAGGTTTCCTAAATCAGTGACTTCTGGAAGAAAATCCTTTGCTGTACTGACTTACTGCATTAAAATCTTATCATGCCTAGCCTTACAGAATATACAATACAAAATCATGTTAGACAGAAGCATAACAAAACCTGAAGCAGTGCTTTAGACTTGATAAATTTTATCAAAATGAGGGTGTGCTTAAATATATATATGATTACCACCAGAATGTGTACAACGCATTGTATGAAATCAGGTTTTTTGTGTTTGTCTTTTTTCTGTTGTTCATTAAATGACAATGCTGGAGAGTGAAATCAGGTCTGGACATTTGTTAGCCTTTTGCCATGTGTTCTACTGATCTGCCTCTCTTGGGGAATCAGCTTCACCCAGATACAGCCACACCTGTCTTATACAGTGACACATCTGCTTTTGTTTCATAGTTCACGTTGCATTGCATTAGCTTGTGGCTACATAATCTAAAGCTCAGAATATTGTGCTAAGCTGCATGTCTTAAGTATCTCAAAATTGAGATTCTGTGAAAAGGTAGAGGAATGCATTGACACTGATGGCTAATAATTTAAATCAGGCTTGGAGAAGCCTTAGACAAAAAGCATTCATAATACCAGGGCTGCTCTGAAAGTAATCTCCTGTTTCATGGTGTTGGTCCACAATGTCAGAGGCAGATGGTCCTGGCATGGGAGCAGAGGTGGAACCTTACCACCAAAATTCCATTATATTTGGTTACTATGTGACAGATGGCAGCAGAGGGATAGTCTCTCAGAATGAAATCCTATGTGGAAGCACGGATGGAGCAAACAGGTGCGACTGAATTCCCTTGAGCAGGAAAAAAATGACACCCATTGACATTCATCAATGTTTGCTGAATATTTATGGAGAACAAAGAGGGGATGTGAGCACAGTGAGGTGGTGGGTGGTGCATTTCTGCAGGAGTGACAGTAACCTGAAATACAAGCCATGGTTTGGATTGTCATGCACAGCTGTCACACCACAAAATGAAGAGTGTCTCAATCAACTCACCTGTGTAAATTGGCAAATAGTGATCACTACGCTGAAAAATAGTGCTTTATAACTGAGAATTTTCTCTATCAGATGGTGTTATTATGCTCTTTGTACCTATTGTATTTTCTGAGGAAATAAATAGGAGGCATTACTTTTGAAGCAATTGATGTATGTGAGAATAAATAGATGCTATCCACAGCAGGGACTTGAAACATCACTCTTTAAATCCCCATCCTAGAGCTGTTGCTGGACTCATTATTCTTGCCGGAGACTTCCTCAAACTCTCCCATGACCTGCTCTGCTATACTGGAGGAGTAAAATGAATTTAGATTTTAATAATTCTGTATTAAATACCTGATTTTTCTCTGTTGTTAAATGGAAGCCACATGTGAAATAAAAATGATCACCAATCACATCTGAATTATCTAATCACCAAGCTAATTTTTTTTTTTTTTTTTTTTAAACAAACAACCAGGCAAGCAAGTACCTGGATTCTGTAATAAAATCTTTGACTCCACAGATGGCTTTACAACACAGAAAGCTAAGTTCCTGTTTGACTAGTTTGGTGAAGCTCATCCTCTCTTTTGCCTTTCCCATCAATCATTTCCAGAAACAACTCCCTGCACAACTGAAATAACACCTCAGAGTAACTCATCTGAAAGACACTGAGGATCAGATTAGGTTGCATGAAATGTAAGTAAGCATTTCAGTATTTAATAATTTCTGAGAACGTACTGCTTTGAATATTAAAAATATATATCCAAGAAAGAAAAGCCTTGTGATTAACAAAATCATTATTATGAAGCATCATAATTAAATGTGGTTCTCAACTGAACATCCAGAGAGTGATTTGTGCTGGAGTTGTCAATTGGAGTTGACTCCAGAATGAAGCCTTTTCCAAGTCTGTTGTTGTTTGAAATGAAAGGCAGAAGTCCCACAGTTTTTTTACTTTTACATTTAGATACCCCAAATTTTGCAATCTCATAAGGCAAATATACTTCATCATTTACTATCTACAAGTTTCACCTTTCTTATACTTCTAGTGTGGCTATATAAACAGTTTAACTTTCATAAAACTTTTTACTTGCTAAGCCTGTTAGCTTTACAGCAGGATAACATAAATTTAATTCAGCTTTCTGTTTTATTTTCATTTTCTTTAATAATTCTCTGTAGGAAAATTCTTTTATGCTTTGTTTCTTTGCTATAATTGTGTAGAAGAGCCTTGAGGCAAATTAGAAATATAATAATCAATAACAGAGTTTTATTAAGAGATCGAATTCAGATAGACATGCAAACTGAACAATAATGTACCAATTTACCCTGCTACTTGGCTTTCTACGTATGATTTATTCAGAAAGATGCTGAGTGACGCAAAAAAAGTTCATATTGGTGAACATCAGATTTTCTATTTTGGCACTATTTGTAACTGTTATCTTTTTTCTTTTTTCTTTTTTTAATCATTGCCTTAGTTATGGCACATGAGATGTGACACAACCAATTAATCAGATTTTCTATAATCACAAGACTGGCTACCCAGAAATCTTGTCATATGGCAATTTCTAAGAAGTATCAACCCTTAAGTGAATGGCCTACATGGAGCCACTTAATAAATTACTTCTGGATGTTGCAGAAGGAAGAGCAGAAGAGAGATCCAATGACAAAAACGCCTTCACCTTTTACTGTATGATGAACTTTAGGGAATTTTTAGGAGAAGAACATAATCAAATTATTGAATTGACTAAGCAGAAATAAGAGACAAAATGAAACATATTTGGCATTATCATAAGAACAATAAATATCAGTATTCTCAAATATTTTGTTCCAAATATCTTGACAAAGAGCAGAACAACGGAAGGTTCAAGCTCAGTGGTGATGTGAAATTTAATACACTGCAGCCTGGATGCATGAGGAAGGCCTCATCTTGGCCATAGGAAGCTAAAAAATCCCATACTTCTACAGAGCAGAAAGCTTGCACTTGGACTAGTTAAGGCTCAGTTCTAAGACATTACCACCACCTTCTGCCTCTAGTGTAGCAGGAAGGGTCCCCAAAAGAGGTGCCAGATCCCTGGTGAGATCAGATGGGCTGGGCTGATGTGAGGACATCAGAAAGCAAAGGAAATGCAAATAAAGGCACATCCCACACCCACAGGGTATAGCGCTAGGGCACCCTGGCCTCCAGAAGACTTGCTGGTTGTTTTTCATACCTTCCACCTCTCCAGAACCTGCTCTGCAACTGCCATAAATCTTTGCTTTGTCTATGAGCCATTCTGCTTTGTTCTGGCTGCCCTTTCTACACTGAAACAGCACCACAGTCAGTGCACAACAGCAAAGAGTTGAGCCTTCAATCAGGCTATCTCTCACTGACATAACACATTTAATCACAAGAAAGTTAAAAGAAAATATGCAAAGAGGTATTGCCTTTTCTCCTCTTTCAAGTCTGAAATAAACATGAACAAACTGTCTTACACTATGACAGACCTGTCTAAATAGATCTGTATCTTTGGAAGAAAAAAGCTGATGCAAAATAGGAAAGACATAAATGGAATTAGATAAATAATGCTCCAGAGAATGTTGATTTTATTTTATAACCCAAGTGATCAAATATATCAAAGAAATTTAATCAAAAGAAAGGTGTGGTTTGAACTAACATTTCTTTGACCTTTAAGAGTCTGTGATTAACAGAAACTTCATTAAAAACTGCAATCAATACTTGAATGCTTAAAGCAGTTTCTAGGTGATCACATTTTAAACTAATGCAATACAAACCCATACTGAATGTTTGCTACAGAGATTTCATGCATGCTCAAACCATATCCCACTTGTTCTTCATTCTGGGAGTCTCTAGGTCAGTCCTTTCATATTCTCACAGTGCCAGACACAATAGTTGCCACAAAAACAGTACTGTCCAGATACATTTCAAGAAAGATTATGTGGTTATTTTCTTAGTAAGCTCTTAGAGTAATGTTTTATTCCGCCATTGTTCCAAGTTACTTTACCTACTGAACACTGCATCAAGCAAATACGTCCATCCAAGTGCATCAACTGACAAAGTTCTAAATCCTTTCTTTTAACTGAGGAAAACCATTCAACTTGATCTCAGCATAGAGCCTGCATTGCAATCATTGGTTTGAGAAGTATAATCTGAAGTTGTCTATACACTGAAGTTAAATGCTTAACTGAATTTTCAGATGTTCTTTTAAGTATAGAATAATACCATTAGGTAACCACAAGAAAATCCTAATTTTTGTGAGCTCTTGAATATCAGAATTATTTGATTACTTTTTTCTGTTTCTTTTATATGCTCATCAATATTGTTTAATTTCCATCTTCAGTATTCCGTCACTAAGGCATATGGTATACAACTGGCTGTGTGAAATGCATTTTGTCCAATTTTTCACTTCCAACCTAGAAAATTCAAAGCCAGAGTTCTGACAAATGACTCACACAATCAGCTAAATTAGGGTACTCCAGTTGATTTAACTGGCAACTTTCAAGCATGCAAAACAAAACAGCAAGGTTTTAATGGTTTAAAACCTCCAAAGTGAATCATAATACAAAATGTATTGCTCATCAGCTGGCATAGAAACCAAGGAATGCCATATGCTTTCAGTTTCATTTGTGTTGTCTATCTTTAGTACTAAATCCTAATGCAATAAACTTTCTATTACTTTCCCATGTTACGCTTTTTTTATGTGTAAGGAGGGCAGGAAAACAAGACAATATTGGTTTCAACAGTCACAAGCCAATATAAGCTCTACTAATTCCAGGGCAGCTGAGAGCTATGAAGTATTAAATTACACATATGAGACAAAGAGGTGATTCAAGACAGCCAGCATGGATTCACCACGGGCAAATCTTGCCTGACCAGTCTGGTGGCCTTCTATGATGCAGTGTCCGTTTTGGTGGATGGGGGAAGGGAGGTGGATGCCATCTACCTGGACTTCTGCAAAGTCTTTGACATGGTCCCTCACCATATCCTTCTCTCTAAATTGGAGACGTCTGGATTTGAAGGATGGACTGTTCAGTAGATTAGGTCTTGGCTGGCTGGACGCAGCCAAAGGGCTGTGATCAGTGTGTCAGGGTAGAGTACGGTCATGAGTGGTGTCCCTCATGACCTTGGGACCAGTGCTCTTCATCAATGACATAGACATCTTCATCAGTGACATCTTCATCAGTGACATAGACGATGGCATTGAGTGCACCCTCAGCAAGTTTGTGGATAACATGGAGCTGAGCAGTGCAGTTGACATGTTGGAAGGAACAGAAGCCATCCAGAGGGACCTGGACAGGCTGGAAAAGTGAGCCCATGAAAACCTAATGAGGTTCAATAAGGCCAAGTGCAGCAATCCCAGGTATTTATACAAACTAGGGGAAGATCTCCTTGAGAGCAGCCCTGCACAGAAGGACTTGGGGGTCCTGGTAGACGAGAAGCTGGATATGATCCAGCTTATGCACTTGCAGTGCAGAAGACCATCTGGGCAGCATTAAAAAAGGGGTGGCCAGCAGGGAGAGGGAGGTGATTGTCCCCCTCTAATTGGCTCTTGTGAATCCCCATCTGAAGTACTGTGTCCAGGCCTGGGGCCCCCAGTACAGGAAGGACATGGAACTCTTGGAGCGGGTCCAGAGGAGGGCTACTAAGATGATCAGAGGGCTGGAGCACCTCTCCTGTGAGGAAAGGTTGCGGGAACTGGGCTTGTTTAGTTTGGAGAAGACACTGGGGAGACCTCATTGTGGCCTTCCAGTACTTGAAGGGATCAATGTAAACAGGAGGGAGAATGGCTGTTTATGAGGATGGATAGTGATAGGACAAGGGTAAATGGTCTTAAACTGAGACAGGGGAGGTTTAGGTTAGATATTAGGAGGAATTTTTTTTCACATAGAGGGTGGTGACGCTCTGGAACAGGTTGCCCAAGGAGGTTGCGGATGCCCCATCCCTGGAGGCATTCAAGGCCAGGCTGGATGTGGCTCTGGGCAGCCTGGTATAGTGTTTGGCAGCCCTGCACATAGCAGGGGGGTTGAAACTAGATAATCATTTTGGTCCTTTTCAACCCAGGCCATTCTATGATTCTATTTATTTTTTTTCTTTCCATGCATGAGTTAGAAAGTCCAGAGTTAACAATACAGTCAAAATACCTGTTTGGATGGCTACCTATATGCTTGAGGTTTACTTTTAGACTGATTTGAAAACAAAACATCAATAGGTCAAAAACACAGATGATCAACTGAAGATTTAAAAATGGAATATTTAAGACCTACATGTGTAAATATAGGTTAACACTGTGGTGGAGAAGGAAATTTCCCATTAAGCAGTGCTGCGTTAATAAATTCAGATCTACATTTTCACTTACAGTACAGAAGGAATTACAGTGCCGTGGTGACAGTGACTCTCCATCTTGCAAAGCAAGAAGTCAATACTTATGAAAACTCAGATTCATAGAATCACAGAATTGCTCAGGTTGGAAAAGATCTTAAAGATCATCGAGTCCAACCACAACTTGACCATACTCCCCTAACCCTCTGCTAAATCATGTCTCTGAGCAGCACATCAAATGGTTCCATCTAACATAACTCAGAAGTTCCCATATCCCTACCAGGATGCTGGTGTTTGCTTTCACTTTGTTCTACTCTCCTGTAGACAAATATCAGTGTTGTGAAATTACCTCTGAGATTAACTTAAAGACACTTTGAAGTCAAAAAAGATGAAGAAACAAATACAGTCGGATAAATTGTGGAGGATTCCTTTGCCTTTAAATTATCCTTTCAGCCACTGAGTTATTCCTCTTTATAAGCTAGTGAACGTTCCTTCTTAATGACAAGCTGTTTTCATAAGTATGTAATGGTCTTGTAAATGGTGCTAATAGCCATCAAGTGACTTCAGAAGTTTCCCGTATTATCATAATAATCCTGTCAACTTTAACTGTGTTTTGAATAATCACCGATCAGGGCACCCAAAAACCAGAAGAGTTTCAAGATCAGCCATTCCTTTAAAACCTTTCTTTTCCACTCAACTTCTAGAATCTTCAGAGATGACTCATTTTGCATGCATTTCTACTGTTCACCTAATGGAAGGCATTATACTGCTTCCTTACTCCCCTTACTATTTATGTAGTACTTTCCCTGATTCTAATGCAAGCTCTTTTGGTCTTCTGTCTTCTCCTGGACCTGAACTACACCCACTATGAACAAGTAACATGCTGCAAAATGACATGATAAGAGCTCAGAGAAGGCAGTTTGCCAGCTGGCTGCTGTCCTAGAAGCTGGGAGAATGACAGAAGGCAGCACATCGAATTGCTAACAAGAAATATGGCTGAAGACAGAAAATGCAACTTAATAGAGATGCTGTAGAAATTAAAGCAGGAAAAAGAATGAAGTGGATGAATTTTGATTATCACTGGAGAAACAGTCACCTAAAACTGCACTCAAACACCAGACCATCAAACTCCAGAAATTCAGTTTGACTCAGTAAAAGAACAATTGTCTGGTAAGGAAATTGGAAGAGAAGCTGGACCATAGGCAGTTCTGTCTATTTGGAAGATAGAATGTTGGAAGATATGCAGCTGATCATGGAGAAAGAAGAGTTAAAAAGCAAAGCAGATTTTGCTGAAGAGAAGCACATTAATTATCTTCCAGTGAGAATTAAGTCCCTGCAGTCTTAAAACACTTTGAACACGGTTTCACTGGGAGAAGGTCAGAGAAGCAACTGCTTTGTTCTCATTTAAGAAAAAACAAAACAACCCAAAACAAAAAAACAAAACAAAACAAAACAAAAAACAGGAAAAAACCCCAGGGAACCATATATTCACTAAATTGTCTGTTTTATTTTAGAAAAAGCAATTAGAAATAAAAATTAAAGTGCAATTAAAATACAAGCCCCAGCACTCCTTTATATATCTGGAAAGTATTCAGCAATTCAGTAACTATGTTTGCCAAGTACTGGTTAGTATTTAGTAAATAAAAAACAGACTACGAGGTAAAATTCTTTTTGGGAAGGGGAGCATCTGTAAAGATGTCTTTAAGAAGAATTTGCTAGAGGTGTCCCTAATAGTTAGAGCCTCATAGCAAAATGTCTTGTCTTTGATTATTTTAAATAAAACATCGGTCTTAATATTTTTGAAGCTCATGACACAGCATTCTCTGCAGGTTTTACGATATTCTCTGGTGCCAGCTTTAAGGCCATTGCCTAAGAACAATTTCACTACATATAAGCATGCTAAGGCATAGATTAAAGTTAAATTAATCAGATTAATATTTTTCAGTGCAGACTTTGAATGGACAGTCTATATAAATACTTTTTCCTGCGGTTATATAATCTGAAAAATAATTTCAAATACTGAAGCAGGAATGTAATACTAAGAAGACATATTATTCTCGATCTTAAATTGATAGTATTCAAACTTAGGCAGCTTAGGAGCCTTGGAAGGTTTTGATTTGCTTAAAATATTCCCATACCTAAGTTTGAGCTGAAGTTAACTTCTAGGAAAAAAATTTAATTATTTTTATAATGCCTTCACAGCTGTAGAAATTATCAAGATCTTTGGCAATTTTTCAACTATCTTCACTTAAAATTGACACTTGCGGTCTGAATTTATTTAAACTCAACTTCTGTCCAAGTGGACAGAATCACAGAACATTTGAGGTCTTCGGGGTTTGCTTCCTGATGAGAGAGTCTCCTGATCTCTCTCTCGTGACCAGCAAGAGAACCTGAGGGAATGGCATGGAACTGCAATAGGGGATGTTTGAGTTAAATATCAGGAAAAAAATCTTCTCCAGTAGGGTGAACAGCCTTCCCACAGAAGTGGTCATGGCACTGATCTTGCCGGAGTTCAAGGAGCATCTGGACAACACTCTCAGACACATGATCTGACTTTTGGGTGGTTGGGTGTGGAGCCAGGAGTTGGACTCAATGATCCTTGTGGGTTTCTTCCAACTTGGGATATTCCATGATTCCATGATAACACCTAGTCCATCTACTTGGCTGAAGTAGGTTGCTCAGGACCATGTCCACTCAGATTTTGAGCAACTCTGAATATGGTTACTTAATATCTTCTCTGGGTAACTTCTGCTGGTGTCCAACCACCATCACAGAAAAAAAAAAAAAAAAAAAAAAAA